>PVKZ01005196.1:0-58806 GCA_004027375.1 Macroglossus sobrinus
CCTCACATTTATGAGAATCTAAATGTCCTAGAAGGGCTTGTCTCCTGGCATCCTTCCCCAACCAAAGACCAGGAGGTCTGGAGCCTTTCCTGGGAGCTTAAGCTTCAGTAATAATAAGATGCCTTTAATTGTGGATATAATATAGGTTTCGAATTTTAAAGCATCTTATTTCACATCTCTTGGCTCATCCTTTTCTCATAAAATCCTAGGAGAGAGATAGAGAAGAGACTGTTGTCCTTACTTTACAGAAAGTAAAAATGAGCCTTGGGCAATTTAAATCAATTGTTCAATGCCACATAACTGGAAAGTGATGGAGCAAAGATTATAACCCAGTGGGCCTAGATAGAGGTGGGGACAGCCCCCAGAGTTATCATTGGATGGCTCTTTGTGGTAACAGATTGTTCATTGGCACCGCAAGGTCAACTACATACAAATTATTTCTTTTATGTATATATTACTTGATAATTTTCAGAAGAGCTTTTCTGCATGCCATCTTATTTAAGTATTCACATAAACCTAGCGTGTGTGTGTGTATAAGGGGCATGATGCCATTTCTGCGGGTAAGAAAGTTCAGTCTCACAGGATTCTCAAGCCTGCAGAACTCGTGAGTATGTACCAGAGACAGAGACAGAACTGGAATCTTCCAACTCTAAATCCACCCATAAATTTGTATTCTCATTGAGACAGATTTGGAGCTGCAATGTTGGCAATAGGCCTCATAGTTAAACGTCTTCTACATTTTATCCCCACCCACCTTCTCTTTCTTCCCTCTCTCTTAAAAAATCACCTATCCTTTTTGTTTCACCATAATGTATGTTATTACTATTCAGAGCCAGCAGAGAGAGACGACTAAATATTCTTAAAACAGTAAACGTTTTGTCCAGAAACACGTGCTGTGACTCCTCACGGGGAAATGTGGAACTGATGACGTGAGTGCGGGAACGCCTTAGGACTATGTAGCAACGGTCTGCAGTACGCAACTACGCTGTCAGCGATTAGAGGCGATGACCTGATGTCACCGTACTTCCCCAAATTATTAGCTCTTGACACCTTAACAGGAATTGAAGCTGGTGATCTCAGTAGATTAGTCGGAGAGGAAATAGAGCACCAGATGGCAGAATTTCTGTCTAACAATTTCTTAAGACATGAGAAAGTCTGTAATATTTGGGATCCTGGTTTCTTCATCTGGAAAATGGGAGTTAAAGTAACTAAACTTAACAAAAGACTGAACCAATCTATGGATGGTTTGCCTCATAAATCTTGAGCCTCTGTGATACAACGATAATGCTGTACAGGCACCTTGGCCTTCGCCTTAGCCTTTTAGCTAAGGATGAGGTGATTTATGATGGAATTTGCATAGGCAAACAAATCCCCAGCTGCAAACTGCCTGCCCCTGGTTTCATGGTTCACTAAGGATTAAGATTCTTGGAGCTCCTTCTGGGTGGCTAGAGGCTCTGACAGATATACTTTCCCAGTTAGTTTCCTGACTGTGGTAGGTATCCCTTCACTGAGTGGCATGATGAAGTTTGACTCTACCCAGGAGGAGTGAATTAAAGATCGTGGGCTGTGAAGCTTCATGTTTTGTGGAACTTAATTGCAAGGAGACTTTCTTAGGGGGAGATTGCTTTTTTTTGCAATGTGGAGTAGCTAGAGGAGGGATAACAAATTTCCAAAGATAAGACCATGACCAATCTGTTTGCCTTGTAAGGATTCTACAAGTAATGAACTTTTCTAAAAGGATTTGGTGGAATTGAGAAGAACTCACTTCATTCATGGGATAGTAGGACTAGATTAAGAGAATGAAAAAATCTCAGGATGGCAAGGAATGTGTTACTTGAGACTTCCATTTACTATTCTGTTCAAACAGCATCAAGGTGACATTGATACTTTCCGTGATACGTAACACAAATGAAAAGTGAGGTAGATTCTTCTATCATCAAATAAGTTGGTATCAAGTTTGTTACCTTAACACGGAATTTTGTTTCTCCTAACATAGCTACTAAGAGTCATGTAAGACGAGCTGGGTCTCACTGACATGATAGACCTTTCTAAAGTTTTCTCTATTAGAAGACTCTTATTATGTAATTATGTCTTCTCTTCATTTTGTTTACTAACATCAGCTGATTATATTGTTCTTTATACTACATGATTAGATCTCTCTCTCTCTCTCTCTCTCTCTCTCTCTCTCTCTCTATATATATATATATATATATATATATATATATATATATATATATATATATATATGACATCCATCCATATACCCATACAGGTATATAAGATTTATATGCATATAGAATCAGATGAGAAGTCTAAATGCAGATTTCATAGCTCTTAATCCAGCAAAGATTTTATTATTACCTTTGTTCACTTAGCAGTTGATGATCTCCTCAAAGTCATTTCTAGAATCATAGAATGCGAAAATTGAAAGAGATGTTGGAAATCATCTAAAATTCTCCCGTATCTTTTGTGCATGAGATATTGAGTCTCTAATATCACTGTGAAACTCACTTCATCTGGCTAATAATTACAACTAAATTCACTGAAACTAGAATCTCTACCAGTCTTTTACTTAACATCAAAAACTGCAAAACACTTTGTTTCACAAGCAAACACCAATGGCCATTTCCTGTTCATGTACACCCATCCGATGGCAGTGACTCACTGATTTTATAATTTTTAAAGTCTATAGATAGGTCACTATAACACATTATTTCTTAAAGCAAATAAAGAGTAATGAATATTAGAGGGAAAATTATGGCTAACTCAAAGAAGTATATATATTAGGGATTGAAAATTTTTTTTGAAAGTATCTAGTCAACCCAGTAGAAATCTGAGTCATTTCTACCAGATTCTGGTTAGTTAGTAAGCTGGTGTCTATTTTAATATATCCCATTATTGGAAGCCAGTGCCTTCTAGGCAATGTGCAGCATTTTTATATGCTCTGGTTGTTACAAAAGGCTACCTAAAACTGAGCTAAAATTGTCTTCCTGAGACTTTTGGTGAGGGAATCCAGTTTTCCTCTTTGTCACTCATAAACGGTTCTACTGTCAACAACTTAACTGCAAGATCAGACCATCATTCAAAGGAAATTGGTCCTGCACTAATGCTGGTGAGCTAGGTAAATTATAGGCAGCTGTATGGTCAGCACTCAGGAGTTATAGTGGCTTGTCACCACTGGCAGAGTGATTTCTGCAAGGGCCACCTCATTATATGGGAAAATGCCCTCAAAGGGCAAGCCTGTTTCTTGTCCTGGCAGGCCTGTCACATCCGATGTTAGAGGAAACTGCAACAAAGAATTGTGGCTGAAAGAATTGTAAATTTTGCCTGTGGAGAGTCACTGAGGGCAATTCTCCTGAAAAGGATTATTTCTCAACTGCAGTCAGACTCTTTGTTATTAGAATTTAATTGATATTTGCCACTGGAGAAGAAAGCTGAAAACAGGATATAAGGCAAGCAATTAAAACTCTGTAATAAAAGGTAGTTAATGAGTTGTCAAATTTCATAGGCATTATTTCCCCCAACTCCCCCCTTTTTTTATTTTAAGGATAGGTAAGGCTGTCTATATCCTGGGGAAATGTCAAAATCACAAGAGAGGCAAATTAAATCAAATAAGTCCAGGCAGCTTTTGCACAATCAAATGAATAAAAATTAGAAGCCAAGGGACCCAGGAATTTAACTCAGATGGTTCAATAGCTAACTTTGCAGCTCTCCTGGGTCTTCACTGATTCATTCGTCAAATGAGGGTGAGGAATAAATGACCTATAAGGTCCTTCTAAGTCTAGTGTTCATATTTTATACAATTATGTGTAACTTTAGATACGTAACAGATAAGAATTGAACATATCTGACACAGAATGCCAGCGTCCCCACTAATTAACTATGTAATGTGGGTTAAGTTTATTAACCTCTGTAAGCATCAATATCCTCCTTTGTAGAAAGGGCTAACATATGTATATCTCGTAGGATTTGTTAAAACTAAATGAAAGGATACATGTAAATTATTTGACCAAGGGCCTGGAAAATGGGATATGATCACTAAATGCCGGCTATTTTTATTAATATTCTGTTTCATGATCTAGTTTTTTTTTTTTTTTTTTAACACTATAGCAATATATCCTAACCACCAGAGGGCACTGCAAAGAAAACAGCTAGATTTTTCTTTTAAACTGATTACACCTATTTGCTATTTGAAGCAATTGACTGTTACCATAAATTTCAGCTTGAAGTATTTGGTCTTCATGTGCATCCTGTGCCAATCTGACTTAATGAGTGTGAATGCTGTACTTTCTCAGTCTAGGCTCCTCCACTTCCCTTTACATTCTTGAAGAATCTTCAGATGATATAGTACTCATTTAGAGAGAACCCAAAAATAGAAGGAAAAAAAATTTTATTGATTACCTACCATTTGTCAGTCATTGTATTAACCACTGCAATTACTTTTTATACCACAGGTGGGAAAACTAAAACATTTAAGCTCTTTGCCTAAGTGGTAGAATCATCATTCAAAGCCATGACTGCTTGACTCCAAAGGCTGTGTTCTTTCAGTTTCACCATGTTGCCTCCAATGCTACATTGGAATAAAAACTACAGGATATGGATCATAAAACAAGCTCTAAATGCCCATTATCTCATCTACTATCTAATGTTGTATCAAAGAAATTAATTAAGGTAGTTATGTTATAAAAAAAACAATAGAGGAAAAGGAAAGGTAAAAAATATACATATTTATAGATTATAAAACTATAAATTTGGAAAACCTAAATAACTTAATACAAAAGCTACTACAAACAGGATAATTTAACAGAGTAGAGGGTAAAAAATTGGCATAGAGAAATAACTTACATATACATATATACATATGCGTATATGTGTATGTATACACACACGACTCAGAAGGAAATAATTGAGGGCAAACATAACTGAACAGCAAAGTAAAATAAAATGAATAAAACACATGCATAAACTTAAACAGAAAAGTAGAAAATCTGTACTAGGCACACACTCACACACACTAAAAGATATAAAGGTAAAAAGGATAAATGGAAAAATATTCCATATTCTTGGTTAGGATTACTCAACATAATAAAGATGTCAACTTTCCCAATGTTAATTGTAAACTGTAATGCAAGTTTAATGCTTATGTCTTCCCTCATCTCCCTGGACAAATTGAATACAATATCCATCTGAAAGAATGAAAGGGAGAAAAAGAGGCAGGAAAAGGTGACACTAGCTAGGAAAGTCTTAAAAACAAAAAGTAGTAGGGGAAGGGTGTTGATCCTTACAGATTACTAAAACATATTATAAACCTTTTTTTAAGTATGATATTGGTACACAAATAGACCAATGAAATGACATGGGAAACCCAGAAAAAAAATACATGGGAGGAGATTTAGTGTGTGATAAAGTGGGTATCCCAAATCAATGGGGGAAAAGTAAGAATTTTTAATGACTTGCAGACAACTGGTTAGTCATAAGCACAAATATAGAATTGGAAATATTTTTCATGCCATGCAACAGAATAAATTCAAAGTGGTTTATATTTTTAAATGTAAAACTAAAACTATATAAATACTCAAATGAAACATGGATGGTTTCCTTTATAACTGGGAGATAAAAAAAAAAAAAAAAAGATCTATTATGGCCCAAATCTAGATGTCCTAAGAAAAGTTTAGTAAATTTGAGCACATAAATTTTAAAAGACAGCTTTCTTTGGAAAAAAAGGAATAAAAAAATAAAAATGCAAATGTCAAACTGGGAATAAATATATGCAATTTAAATCATAAAAGGTTATTTCACTGGTATATGATGTGCCTCTAAATATTGAGAATGAAAAATAATCTCAGAGAAAATGAGCAAAATATATGAACAGACGTTTCACAGAAAAGAAATAGGTGGGTCACAAACATTCCAAAAAATTAAAGTTATTCACAATAATATAAATTCAATTAAAACTACATTGGGATGTCATTTTTTAATCATAAGATTAGAAAAAAATCAAAAGTTTTCAGACATAATATTTGTCAAGGCAGTAAAGTACAGACACTTCTACATTGCTGGGGCATTGTAAAATGACACAATTCCAATTAATGAGAAGTTAGCATTATCTAGAAAAATTCCATATGCATTTATATTTTGAGGCAGAATTTCTATTTCTTGGAACCTATCTTATTGATATCTTGGCAAACCTATGAAAGAATGTATGTCCAAGAATGCATGCTGCAGTCACAGCACTATGTGTGAAACAGTGAAAATCATCTCTGTGTTCATTGGCAATCATTATGAATCAAATTGAAGATATGATGGAGTGCTCACTTCAGCAGCACATAAACTACAAGGTACTGCTATATAAAGGAATAAGGCTTATACCTTTATTGTCATTCCATAAGCATATACCATTAAGGGAAAAACCAAAATGCATTAAAAATATATAACAAGTTAATTTTATGTAAGGGAAATATATACATATGGATATATAAAAGAAATATATAGTATATAAAACAAATATACATATGTGTTCATTTTCAAAAGGAAACAATGGAAGGGTAAATCAAAACAATAGAAAAAATGGTTATCTATTATGAGAAGGTAGAAAAGAAGGAAGGACCAGAGAAGAAAGACACATTTCTCTAAAATTAATCTTGTTTTATAGAATTGACTATGAAACCATGGAAATATTTTACTAGTTAAACAAAATTTACATTAAAAAAGGGTATCTCTAAAAACTGAAAGAAAAAACAAAAAAATCTACTCACTTTGTGCCAAATTAGTCATATAACCAAATAAAAATAATCATAGTTATTTAAAAAGACAATGTTTTGACTATATAGCTCTAATGAGGTATATCTAGAAGACAAAAAATATAGCAAAGGAGTTATACATTGCACTCAGAAGTCACATCATTAGTAATAATATAGAAACACAAATATATGCAAAGCAAATGAGTTAATATATCAAGAATCATTAAAAAATATATTTTCAAAGTAAAAGAGATACAAATATGAAATTAGAGCTTAAAATAATATATTCTTTAATTTCAATTGGAAATTTTGTGCATTTATTATTTTTTCTTTCTCTTAAAAGAAATGCATTCCTTCTGGTCTGTTTCAGGGTACAGAGCTAAAAAAATAATGAAATGGGATTTTTCAGAGGTCAGAAGATACCCTGAAGCTATGACAACATTTAGAAAAATGTTGAAATGTATGGATAGAAAATTGTTTGAATTTTATTCAGATTCAAATTACAAATTTGTTGTAATTTTATTATTACATTATAATAGAAATGTAAGAACACACAATGCAATGACCCATGAATATGCAGACTGGCTAACCAAGCAAGAGACTACCTCACATACATCCCTTCATTATAGGTTAATGGAAGTCAGATTAAGTAGTTGCTATGAGACCATATGAATCACCACCTCTGGCATATCCACCTAGTCAACAGATTCTTTTTCTAGCTAATCACTGAGAACTTTGAAGCCAAAATCACTGCTTACTTGGACATTTTCATATTTAATATTGCATATTTGAATGTGCACTGTATAATCAAAATGTTTACCTATTAATTAATCATCTAATAGTTCTCTCTCTCTCTCTTTTTAATTATACTACTGTTAGGTAATGTAAAACTCAGGAAGATGATTGTACACAAAAGGTGTGAGATATATCTTCGAAGTGATTATACTACAACAATGCCAGGTTAAAACTGTGACTAATTGTAATCCAGTGGAATGGGTACTCTATTCAGTGTTAGGAGACTGCTTTTGAATTAAGATGTTGTATGATGTTGAGCAAGTCAATTGGGTAAATACTCATTGAGTATCCACTATGGGATACTCACTAAGCACTGTTCAAAGTGATACAGATTAACTGTAGAACTAGACAGACAAGATTTCTACTCTTATAAAGCTTACACTCTAGTATGGAGAGACAGAAAATAAAAATGTACACATAAATTAACAACATTTCCAGTAAGTGCTGTGAAAATCATAGCAGATGAAAGAGAAGTGATGAGTTGGAGGAAGAGATGTTAATTGGATCTGTTGGTCTGGAAAGATCTCGCTAAGGATTAAATGACAGGAAGCCAATTAGAAACAGATCTGGGCCATTTGTGACAATATGGATGAATCTTGAGATAATCATGCTAAGCAAAATAAGTCACACAGAAAAACTTGAAAATTATATAATTTCATTCACATGTGGAATATAAAACTGAAAGCATTAAACAAGCATGACAAACAAACAGAGACTCATGGACAGACAGTGGATTAGTGATTACCAGAGGGAAAGCAGAGAAGGGAGAGGTAGGTAGGGGTGAAAGGGTTCAAATATTTGGTGACAGAAGGAAATCTAACTTTGGGTAGCAAACACACAATGCAATCTATAAATAACATATTGTTGCATCGTACACTTGAAACTTCTTTGATTTTATTAACCAACGTCAGCACAATCATTTTAATAAAAAAGAATAAATCTGAGAGCAGAAATCATTCCAGGTAGAAGAAATAATCTTCCGTGAGTCTAGATTAAGTCTTTTAGTGTTGAGGAACATAAAAGATAGTGTGATTGAAATGTGTTGAGCAAGAATGGAATTATTAGTAGATACAGTCAGGAAAGGAGAGAGGGAACAAATCCTGTAGGGCCTACAAGTTTGAATTTTAAGGGAAAACTTTTGGCAGATTCGAAACATAAACTTAGCTGTTGTGATCACATTTTTTAAAGATTGCTCTGAAGGTTTTGGGTTGAGAATGCATGAAGGAAGACAAGAGTGGCTAATGCCATGGGTGAACTGGGAGCTGAAGGTAGTTTGCACTATAGTAAGGATAGAGAGAGATGAACAGGACTTATAGGATGGGGATGAAGCATGGGACATGGGTAAAGAACAAAAGAAATAAAAAGTAAATTTTAGATTAATGCTTTGAGCAACAGGATGGGTGACAGCAGATAAGCCACTGACTTTCTGTGCCTGATTTTTTCTTTTTTTTTTTTTTTCAAAAGGATGTTGGGTGACATAACTGAAATATTTAACTCCAAATCCAGAACTCTGGATATGGACATGAAGATGTTTCAGAGGGAGGTGAGAGATATCTATAATACATTTGTTTAAAGTCACAGAAATAATTTGCATATTTAAACTCCATACTGTTTTTAAAGCACTTGGATATTTTTAAAACTCTGGATTTTTGGCATCGTGAAGGCAAACTGGTCTTCTCTTGGGTGACTCAAGCGTGTAAAAACTTTTCTTAGGACTTTGTTCTTTCTGTTTATTTTCTCTGCTTAATAACACACTCAGTTCTTTCCATGATCGGTTACTATTTAAATGGATGAATGAATGAATTGACGAATAAAATAGAATGACCAGATATCTAATTCGCCAGGGTTTATAAAGTATAACAAGTCAAATACAGGCATCAACCTGAGAGTTATGGAGGTTATATTTTTTCACACCTGTCTTCTTTTGCTGTGATTCTTTTTCATTTTTGAGTGGAGAGTAAAATATGTTATAGAGCATTAATTAAATTATAATCAATTATAATAAAAGGATTGGTAGGTAAAATGTGCTCAAAAAAAAAAAAAGAAGCAAATGGTGGGAAACACCTGTTTCTAAAGAGTTAGATACTGGGTCATAACCTGAGTAAGCTTCTGCATATTTTGTATATGCGGAAGAACATTTGTCAACAGTCTTAGAAAAGGAAAGCCTATCTACACAACTTCACAATCACAACCTCTCATGGAAATCCCTGTCAGATCAAGAACACTACACGAGACAACTGGAATATTCTGTCTCTTTTAATATTATTTACATATCTGAAGAATTTCTGGAACTGAGTAGCTGAGGTTTTCATATATATATATATGTTTTTATGCCATTACCGTACTGTTTGATGATAGTAGTTTTGTTGTGTAGTTTGAAATTCAGGAGTGTGATACCTCATTCTTTCTTTCTTGAGGTTTCCTTGGCTATTCAGGGCCTTTTAAATTATGGGATTCGTTGTTCTAGTTCTGAGAAGAAAGCTATTGCTATTTTGTAGGAACTGCACTGAATCTGTATGTCGCTTTGGGAGGTAAAGACATTTTAACAATGTTAATTCTTCCAATTGACGAGCATGGTATATCCTTCCATTTATTTGTATCCTCTTCAATGTCTGCAGTATCTTACAGTTTCCAGGTCTTTCACCAGTTTAAATTTATTCCTAAGTATTTTATACTTTTTGATGCAACTGTAAACGAGATTGTTTTAATTTCTTCTTCTGACAGTTTCTTATTGGTGTAGAGAAATGCAACAGATCTCTGTCTATCGATTTTGTATCCTGCAAATTAGTGAATTCATTGATCAGTTCTGATAGTTTTTTCAGTGGAGTCTTTAGGGTATACTCTATGTAGTGTCATGTCATCTGCAGTTAGTAGCTGTACTTGCTCTTTTTCTGATTTTGATGCCTTCAATTACTTGTTACTGCTGTGCCTGGGACTCCCAGTACTATGTGAAATAGAAGTGGTGATTGTAGACATACTTGGCTTGCTCATGATCTTAGAGGAAAGTCAGCTTTTCACAATTGAAGATGTTAGCTGTGGGCTTGTCATATATAGCCTTTATTACGTTAAGGTATGACCTCTATACCCACTTTGTGGAGAGTTTCTATCACAAAAGAATGGTTTTTATCAAAGATGTTGAGCTTTTTCTGATATACGATTTTTATCCTTCATTCTTTGATGTATCACATTGATTGGTTTATGGATGTTGAACCATCCTTATATTCCTGCCGTAGATCTCACTTGGTCATAAAGTATAATCCTATAATGTATTGTTGAATCCAGTGTGCCAATATTTTGTTGAGAAATGTTGCATAGATGTTCTTCAAGAATATTGGTCTGTAGGTTTCTTTTTTTCTAAGCTTTTGTTTGGTGTCGGTATCAGGACAATGCTCGTTTTGTAAAATGAGTTTGGAAGAGTTCCTCTTTCTTCAATTTTTCAAAATAGTTTAAGAAGCATAGGTGTTAATTCTTTAAATGTTTGGTAGAATTCAGCTGTAAAACCATTTGATTCTGGACTTTTATTTGTAGGGAGTTTTTTGATGACTTTTTCAATTTCATTGATAGTAATTGGTCTGTTTAGATCTTCTGTGTCTTCTTATTTTAGTGTTAGAAGGTTACATGCTTCTAGAAATTGATCCATTTCTTATAGATTGTTGCATTTGTTGGCCTATGATTGTTCTAAGTATTCATTAATGATTCATTGTATTTCTGTTCTTTGTTCTTTTTCTATTTCTTTAAGTATAAGGTTAGATTGTTTTTGAGACATCTCTTGTTTCCTGAGGTAAGCCCGTATTCCTATGAATTTCCCTCTTAGAACTGCTTTCAGTGTGTCCCGTAGATTTTGGGTCATTGTGTTTTCATTTGTCTTAAGGTACCTTTTGATTTCTTCCTTGAACCTTGTTAACTTATTCATTGTTTAGTAGCATCTTATTTGGCATCCATTTGTTTGTGTGTGTGTGTGTGTGTGTGTGTGTGTGTGTGTGTTTCTTGTATTGGTTTCTAGTTTCATACCATTGTAATTGAAGAAGATTCTTGATGTGATTTTAGTCTTCTTAAATTTATTAAGACATTTTTTGTGGCCTAACGTGTAGTCTTTTCTGGAAAATGTTCCATGTGTGTTTGATAAGAATGTATATTCTACTGCGTTAGAGTGAAATGCTCTAAAAATATCAATTAAGTCTATCTGGTCTGGTTTGTCATTGAATACTGCTGTTTTCTAGTTGCTTTTCAGTCTAGAAGATCAGTCCCTTGATGTCAATAGAGTTAAAGTCCCCCACTGTGAGTGTATTATGGTCACTCTCTCCCTGTATGTCGGTCAAGAGTTGCTTTCTTTAGGTCCTCCTATGTTGGGAACATCAGTGTTTACAAGGGTTACATCTTCTTGGAGTGATCCCTTTATTATTATGAAATGTCTTTTTTTGTCTCTTATTGCCTTGGTCTGAATGTCTATTTTGTCTGATGTAAATATTGCTACCCTTGCTGTTTTGTTTCCATTTTCATGAAACATCTTTCCCCATCCCTTTACTTGCAGTCCGTGCATGTCTTTCAGTCTGAAGTGAGTCTCTGGTAGGCAATGTGTCTTGTTTTCTTTTGCCAAGAATTATAATCCCCTTGTTTTCTTTTTCCTCCCCAATTTAATTATTTTTAAAAATGACAGTTGACATTCAGTGTTCTTTTATATTAGTTTTAGATGTACAACATAGTAGTTAGACATTTATAACATTTATGCAATAATCCCCACGATTAGTCTGGTACCCAGCTGGCACTATACAGTATCATTGACTGTATTTTCTAAGGTAAACTTTACATCTCCATGATTACTTTGGAATTAACACTGTGTATTTCTTAATCCCTTCACCTTTTTTCACCTGGCCCCCCAACCCCCTCTCTTCTCTGGAAACCATCAGTTGGTTCTCTGTTATCTACGAGTCTGTTTCTGTTTTGTTCATTTATTTTGTTCTTTAGGTCCAACATAGAATAAGTGAGCTCATATGTAGTATTTCTCTTTCTCAGTCTCACTTATTTCATTTAGCATAATACTCTAGATCCACTCATGTCATCACAAATGGTGAGACTTTGTTCTTTTTTATGGCCAAATAATATTCCATTGTATACATGTTCTATATCATCTTTATCCAGTTGTTTATCTATTTCCACTGAGGATGCTTTTCTGTCTTGGCTATTATAGATAGTGCTGCAGTGAATGTAAGAGTGCATTTATCTTTTTGCATGAGTGTTTGTATGTCTTTGGATAAATACCTAGAAGTAGAATTGCCAGGTCATAAGATAATTCTATTTTTAATTGTGTAAGAAACTTCTAAACTATTTTCCATATGGCAGCAGCAATTTACATTTCCAGCAATGGTGCATGGGGGTTTCCTTTTCTTTGCATCCTAGCCAACACTTGTTGTTTGTTGATTTATAGATGATAGCCATTCTGACAGGTGTGAGATGATAACTCATTGTAGTTTTAATTTGCATGTGTCTTCTTGGTGACCTTAAGCAACTTTTCATATGTCCGTTGGCCATCTGTATGTCCTCTTTGGAGAAAAGTCTGTTCAGGTCCTCTGCCCCTTTTTAAACTTGTTTATTTCTCTGCTGTTAAATTGTATGTGTTCTTTATATATTTTGGGTATTAACCCCTTATTAGATGTGTAATTTGTGACTATCTTCTCCCTGTTGATGGTTTCTTCACCATTTAGAGATTTTTAATTTGATAGGGTCTCATTTGTTTCTTTTGTTTCTTTTGTTGCCTTTGCCCGTAGAGACATATCCAGAAAAATGTTGCTAAGACTAATGCTAAAGAGTTTACTGCCTGTGTTTTATTTTAAGAGTTTTGTGGTTTCAGGTCTTAAATTGAAGTCTTTAATCCACTTTGAATTTATTTTTGTATTATTTTATACTGTAAAAAGTTGGTTTAATTTTTTTTTGCATGAGTCTGTCCCTTTTTCCCCAGCATCTCTTATTGAAGAGGCTGTCTTTACCATCTCTTTACACTATACATTGTATATTTTTGTCTCCTTTGTCAGATAGATGTACCATATAGGTGTGTGTTTATTTCTGAGCTCTTTTATTACATTGAAATATTCTGGGCTATTTGGGCTATTTTATTACATTGAGATACCTATTATCATTAAAAATGCATGAAGTCTCACTGGTTTTCTACTCTCTGTGTTGCAAAAACTTTATTTCTTCTTAAGGAGGAAGAGTTCTCAAAGAAAAGGCCTATGTCCAAAAGAGATACCCAAATAAAACCTTGGAAACAGACCAGGTGAATATAAACATCCTTTGCAAATAGAAATGTCTAGTGCATGTGAAGGCTATTAAGGCAAAATTTTTCTTGGCAGGCCAATTTCAAGTTCATTCTGTGGTACAACTGCTTGCAAAATAGTAAAATCTATTTGTCTCATCCTGCTCAGTACAGATGATAGAGCCATCTGCTGTATCATAAGGATGCATAATATATCATAGAAGTTTCCTTTTTTGGAGCCAGTACAACCAACAAGAATTTTAAAAGTCTGTCATTTGCTTTATTTCTCTTTAATATATAACCACTCTTATTTTTTTCCCCAACACATGTGATGAGGTTTGACATAAAAAACAACCTTCTAAATATTGAAACTTGTCTTCAAATCATAAAAGGTCTATTTCTGGCTAGAACTGGGCATATACTAGCAGGATTAATGATTATTCAAGTGACTAGTTTTATATCTTCCATTTCTTACCTTTCACTGTCTCTTTATCCCACCACAAACTCTGCCTGTAACTCAGATTCTGACTTGGACCCTATATGAAAGACTTTTGTTCAACATTACCCGGCTTATGGGACTCATTTTTTTTTTTAACAAGATAGGACTAAAATCAGAGCCATACAGAGCTTCACTAGAAAACTTCCCCATTTGAAATTCATCCATTCTTTTAACTGCTATGATTTTGATTACCTCTTATTTATAATTTTCTTCCTTGTCCAGAAATATATTGTATTGATTTTCTATTGCTGCTTTAAAGATAAAAAAAGATTTTCACTAATTTAGTGCTTAAAGCAACATAAATTTATATTTCACAGTTCTGTATATCAGGAGTACATGTTTGCTTGGCTGGTTTATTTGTTCTGTGTTTCACAAGGTTGGAATCAAGGTGCCTTTTTTCTGAGCTTCTACTAGAGAGCTCTAGTAGGAATCTTCTTGCAAGATCATTTGGGTTGCAGGCAGAATCCAGTTTCTTATGGTTGTAAGACTGAGGTATCATTTCCATGTTTGTCTTTAGCTGAAGGGACACCTCTAGCTCCTAGAAGCCTCTCCTCAGTCCTTATATGTGGGCCTCTACATCTTAAAGCCAGCAGTGGTACCTCAAATCCTTGTCTCACTTGGAATCTCTCTGACTTCCCCCTCTGCTGCATCTCTTCTGTCTTCTTTTGCCACTTTTTTTTGTTTTCACTCAAACCAAAAAAATTTATCTGCTTTTAAAGACTCATGTGGTTTGATTGAACTACTTTGATCATCTAGGATAATCTCCCTCCTTTACGGTCTGTAACCTTAATTATATGTGCAGTGTCCTTGTAGTCATATAATATAAGACATTTACAGTTGCTAGAGATCAATGTACAGGTATCTGTTGGCAGGGCAAGATTGAGGAAGCATTATTCTGTCTATCACACATTTCCATGTACCTGAACCCTTTATCTATTTATCCATCATGTGTTAAAGATACTTCAATTCTGAGTCCTAAATATCTAGAGGCTGGTAGAAGTTACAACATGGATTCGTTTTAGCAAGAGCTGGAGACAAGGCAAAAAATGAGAGGAGGTAAACTGGATGAATACTCAGGATTACGGATTATGGATTTAGCCAAAGATAATTACAGATTATGAATTCGCTACTAAGTTAAGGGTACTATACAGACTTATCTTTACTGATGCTTAGAGTTAAAGTCTGAATGGCAGAAAAGGATACTAAAGGAAAGGCAACAGGAATGCAGCAGATCTTGTTTCTAAAGGTCGCAACTTCCAAATGGTGATGTCAATGTAGATGATATATTTCCCTAGTCATAACTGATACCTAAACTGGAAGGTAATTGAATGAAAGGTGAGTGGTTGACATTAGTCAGTCTATCTCTGAGAACATGTGACTAACTAAATAAGGTAGGGTCTTTCTATCTTTTCCACAGTCCTCTTAACATCACATCTGACCTCATCATGTTTCCCTGTGAAGTCTAGTTGATTTTAATTTAAATAAAATTTGTGATTAACACTAAACTTGGTTAGATGGTACAGTCTGAAGCTTATTTTTTTAACCTATCACCCATTCTTCTGGAGACAAAATTTTCCTTAGAAACATTGCCTTCTTAATCTTTCTCTAAATAATTTAAAATTTAGTACTCTAGGGTCTACAGAATGCCTGACTCTATGTTTACCTTAATCCAAATCTAGAAGGCTTAGATGATGCTTGATACAGAGAGTACTAGAGAAATTATAAATGACTAAGAAGATCTTTTCTAAAGGGAAATGGTCACAATTCTTTTACCACCAGATATTCCTTAGTAGCTGCTGTTTAAGCCCAAAGTAGCATTCTCTTTTTTGAAAGTACAGTTAACAAAGATTTCTTAGATCTTTTTATTAGAAGAATGAAAATTCCAGTAGATGTTTTTGTGCTCTCTGTGTGTTGACAGCCATTATGGTTTCCTGTGCACTGACCACTTCTCCTATCTCTGATAACTACATCTTGATTTTCCTTGAGGAAAAATACAGTTCCTACTCTTAGTCTATAGAGTTAGAGTAAAAATGATCCTATCAGAGCTTGTTATATTTGAATTAGGTTTGGCCAATCAGAGCCAATGATTCTTGATCTTCTATTTTAAAAGTTTGGGGAACAAAGAAGTTCTCTTCCTGCTGAACATAAGAATTGCAAGGATATAGACTGGGACATTAGCATGGGAGAAAGAGAGTGTAGGATCTATTCCATGAGGGTATCACAGCAGAGGATCACTACAGATTAAGTCCCAATCTTGAGGAGTGAGCTCCTGGATCCAGCCAGTTGCCCTTATATTTTCTAGGTTTGTAAGCCAAAGAATTTTCTTTTCTCCTTAAACTAGTTTAAAATAGATCTCTATCATTGTCAGCTATAAACATCCTGACCAATGCACTATTCATTTCATGATATTATGTTTTATCCAAACTGTAATTAAATCATTATATTTACATTTGAACACCCATCTCTACTGGCTGATTGGAGGCATTCTGGAGGAGGTGACCAGCTTTGTTTAATACAATACAATGCAACAGCACCCAGATCAGTGCCTGACACAGGTGTTCCTTCTTAAAATATATACATATTTCAAGAATGGATGAGACATCATTAACTTTTTTTCTCTTTTTATCCTCAACTATATTTTTTAGTTTTTGTTTTAATTGCCTCTATTGGGACTTCTTGCCACAGAGTGATTGCAGTGACTGTCCAAAGTTCACTGGAAATCAGAAGCAGATAAAGTGACTGTCCATGGTTATTTAAATCCACTTGGTTATCTGTGACCCCCACCATCACCTTCATCTAAGCAAAACAAAATCAATCCTAAGGGAAAGAAAATGAAACAAAACAAAAATTAGTTAAACTTGAAATATCAGCATAATTTGGAAAAAAAAGTCCTAACTCAGTTTAGTTACTGCAAATATAATAATAATAATAATAATAATAATAATAATAAAATAGAGATTAGTAAGTTTCTAGACAGTTTAACTCAAATTTTCCAAACTTTGACAGAAGAATTTATCAGACAATACTGCTTGAGATCATTCCTATTTTGGCTCAAATACTGAATATATTGTCTAATAAGTTTTCAATTCTCTTTTGTACTTTGTTGATGACAGATTTGCTAAATGAGGTTCTGGTAAATCATCTTCAAAAGAAAGTATCTGTCCACCACCTCCTTATAAAATATTGATGAAACCCCAGGCTCTTGTTACCTCTTTGGATAATCTATTTTTCCCAGGTGTTATTATAATTAAGCCATTCCATAAAAACCCGACTCGAGATCTTTTGTGGACAAGCTTCCCAAAACACAGCTGCTTATAATTGGAATTTTAAATGCTAAAAAAAAGGAGCTCTATTCCCATCATTAACTCATTAATTAAGCATCAAATTTCTAGAGTCAGCATGTTTTTAATCACCACATTGTACGCCTTTAATCCTGAGGCACAAAACAGTGCCCAGTACTCACATTTTTTGCCAATAACCTTTTCTTTAATGGTGGTATTAGTTTTGCATGAGAAAAAGACAAGTTTGGGGGTACTGATCTCAGGGCTTAAAAATATCATAATTTTTCATCAAGTTGATAAGTTTTCATTATGACTTGTTTTCATAATATTCCACATATTTTAGCCACTTGATTCCAAAGGTCAATGTAATTCAAAATTGATGTTTTACTTATCAGTTTGAAGGAGGAAAGAAACTCACCCTCTGAAAGCATTATACTAGCTCAGACCACCTCACACCCCTTTTGATTTCTGTTAAAGCCCAGCCAATCAGCCCTAACATCATTTCCATTCAAGGAATGGTCAGTTAAATCACCCCAGTCTTCTGTATTACATACAGAGTTCTCTTGTCTGCCAACATGAATGGTTGCTATCATTACATCAGCCTCCAGTGACTTTAACACATGAATGACTAGCTTACGGTCCAAGAGTGGATTGGCTCTTCTGTCTTTTTTCAGAGGCATCTGCCAACCAACGAGAACAAGCAGACAAAGCTAGCTTTAAGTATTCGGCCCCATGCAATGAATAGGCTATGTCTAACAAGAAGCTCAAGATGAGACTGCAGACACGAAGAACTCCCATAAGCTTCTGAAACCTCCTTCTAGTAAGGGCTCTCTCACATATAGGAATGAAAGTAAATTGAATTGAAAGCAGAGCTGTGTCTACTTGACTTTGGAGGAGGATCTTACTGTAAGGGAATGGTGGAAACAATTCAGAAGCCATAGGGGCACAATGATGCCTGTTATGTGTGGATAACCTTGTTTACTCAAAGTGAGGAGAGAATTCTCTGATAGCTCTTTAACTTGGGAGACAGAATATACGAGCTCCAATTCTGCCTCAGATACTCTTTTCTTCTATTTTATCCCATTTTTGTGTTATTCCACTATCAAAATAATATCAGCTCATTGTTGATAATTAGACAAATACACAAAATAGTGAAGAAGCAGAAATCTGTAATCCCAGTGAATATAAAGAATTACTGTTGCCATTTTGGCACATTTCTTTCCAGTTTTATTTGTATTCTTTCGTGTTTATCCATGTGACATCAGGATAAAAATATGAAAGTATCCTTATTTTAATATATTTTTATATCCTGCTTTATGTTATTAGCCTTTTTTGACATACCATTAAGTCTTTCATAAGCATCATTTTAATAGCAAAATAGAACAAATAATTTATAGAATTTTATACATATGCTATAAAATTTTATAATTTACTTAATGACATCCTCAATAGTGAATATTTTATCTCCAAACATTCCAAATCATACAAAAAATATGGCAAAAAAATCTTTCCCTAACTTCAATGTAGACATTTCTGTGTCCCCCCACGGTTCTAATAAATCCTTCTGAGGAGTATCTGCCTTGCTGCCACCTCCAATTAAAACTCACTCTCATAATAAGTCATACACTAGTGCAGGGAGCAAGGTTGTACGTAATATACTTCAGATGTGTTTTAGAAGGAAAGATGTAATCTACTAATTCATACAGAAAGAAGAGCACTAAGTGTTTTTTAAGCAATGAAAATATAGCTAAAATAAGCTTATATATAGCCTTTCAAAGAGTATATATTTGAGAGGTATATATATTAAAAACTTGTTTAAAATAAATTGGACTTATTTTTTCGAATCCAAAGACTAAATACACTAAAATATTTTAAACATTTCACACTAAACATTTGTGCTATATGTTTTACCAGGAGTTTTATACATTGTATTTAAGAAGAAATAAAGCACGTTATAGACAAAGAATTAGGTAGATTCTACTGATGCCTGGTAAGTTTTCGGTTCATTTCACCAAGTCCTGCATTGAATTTAGTATGATGGCAATCAGCAAGTGGCTAAAGATTTCTTTATATCTTGTCTGCTTTCCCATCTGGGTAAGAAATGTGCCTGAGAAGGAATACACTTAAATGATGTAAAAAAGAGAAGCAAAATGTCTGGCTCATGATCACGCACACTGAATGAATGACCCATTGCCTGAAAATGGAAAAAGTGACCACAAGAATTTAGCTTGGCAATCTAGCCCTTCCCCCCACCACCACCCAGTCTGACTGTGTCAGATGCGGGTAAGCCAACAGAAAAAGGAAGTTCTGGTCAGACACATTGACTCACTTGATAAGCTACTTCCTCAGATAATTTGCTTGACCAGTCAGAATTCTCTCATTCATTTTTATAGAATGATGGGTAAAAAAGGAGCCAAAATCCTCTCTGTAATGAAAGTAATGAGTGTAATGAGTGCTCAGGCATGGCTTTAGAATGACCAATTGATCAAAGAGAAGCCCAGGCTCATCATACTTATTAGCCACAAGGTTGTTGGGAGGAAAAGCTTCCTGTAGACATTCTCACTCAAATGACCACATTTCTCTGACTATGCAATGAAGCCAAAGACACTTGTTATCTCCGTCAGCAAGGAGGGTAGGTCCCTGAGTTCACACCGAAAATATGAAAGCAGTCACATCTGGAGGACTTGGGCCCCGCCCAAGGCTCATATTTACAAGCCTTTGGCAATCTAGCCCTTCTCTGGAGCCCACATGGAAGCTGTCAGAGTAAGTCCACAGAGGACTGGCGATGACAGGCTGGACACGTCCAGGACTCTCCCAGCTACGTCCTATTGATCAATACAAAGCAACTGGGGCTCTGATGCCAAACTATCTGGAAATGAAAACACAAATTGTTTTCAGCCTGCAGTTCAGCAGGAAAGGGTTTACCTCCAAAAATGCTCAGTGGTTGGTCTCTGGTTAGAAGAAAGAACAGAGATTAAAAAAAAAAAAAATGCTGAGGGCTATTTTGTTCTGCAGTGTAGGGGGCTTCTGAATATTTGAATCATCTGCCTCTGGAGAACTTTCCTACATATCACTCAGAATTTTCCAGTATTTTAAAGACTATAATTCACCTAGATCCAAAACTGAAGAGGAGATATTGTAATTTTTTTAAAATAGCTTAGAAAACTTCAACACGATGGCTTCTCTAATTGTTTTAAAATTACAAGCAAATCAATAATCATGATTTATAGGTGAGCACACTGTGGACACTGTAAGGAAATACAACCACGACACAGTGAAACAGGCACTCTTAAATGCACACACACTAGCTATGATGCTGCAGTCAATAAAACTGGAAACTGTTCACATTAGTTGCTGTAATTAGTGTAAAACAGGAGAACCAAACAGTCGATTATTATTTTTAATGTGTTATAACTTCAAAATCTATAACAACGGTCCACCTTTCTCTTGATACCATTTAGTTTGAAGATAAAGACACAGAATATAAAAATCAAAGTTGCAGGAATTCTGGTTTGAATGAACAACAACACTCAAGACAGAATACCTCTTGTATGCCAGCCACTGTGTTCAAGGCTTTCCAATATGTAATTTTCAGTACAACATTAAAAATATAAAATAAAATAAAATAATAAAATGAAATAAAATAATAAAATAAGATAATAAAATAAAATAAAATAAATAAAATAAAATAAAATAAAATAAAATAAAATAAAATAATAAAATAAAATAAAATAAAATAAAATTAAATTAAATTAAATTAAATTAAAATAAAATTAAAATAAAATAAAATAAATAAAATAAAATAAAATAAAATAAAATAAAATAAAATAAAATAAAATAAAATAAATAAAACAAAACAAAACAAAACATTTTAACCAAGGGCACAGCCTGAGATGGGAACTGTCAGCCCCGAAAGTTGTCAGGCACTAGAAATTCTGAAGCGGGAGATGAAGGGCAGTGTGTCAGAGTTCCTTTGAAGGTGGTTGTTTCTGTACTGATCAGAAAATGAACTAGATAAAGTCAGACTTAACTCCTAATAGAAGATGAACTGAATCTTCTTCAACGCTAAGATTAACTCCTTCAGCACACTGGCACAGAGACGTAAAGATGCTGCAGTCTCCCTGAAACCATTGTAGAATCAATGTTTTCAAACTAATACCCCAGATTGTGTCTCAAATGTGAAGACCTCTTCCCTGCTATTAATCCTTTCCTTGCATCCAGCACCTCAATATCACCCAGCTTACCTCTATGTCTAAGGTTACGGAGTTCTCCTTATGGAACTTTTAAAAAATTAACTCTTTTTTCTGCAATGCATTCATTCCACAAATATTTATTTTATATCTGAGGCTTTTCCCTGAGAACCCTCCCATGAGGAGAGGCAGGTTGTTGCCCATGAATATTCAGCCCTTGCCTATGTAGTCTCTATTCCTTTATCTCTGGGTTCCCCTACCTGCTGGAGGACATCAGAAAGTCACAGGGCATAAATTGTAATGTTTTGTGACATTATATTTTACCTACTTCAGCTCAAAGAAAAGAGAAAAAAAATTGTATGCTTGTTTTCTGGAGTGAAATTGTGATTTTTCAGAGAAGACAAGGGGAGAATGTCTAGGGTATAGGTTGTCCAGTTCAGGGCAAGGTAGCACAAAGGAAGGAAGATATCACTATGAAGACAGATACATCAATATCTCAGCATAGCTAAGGGGCCTATGGTGAAAGAAAGAAAATTGTTAAGTTGGTAATGTTCAGATGTGTTCATCCGTGCTCAAGGATAGCCAAATGATCATTATATCTTGGGTTCCTTTTCTAGGCAGCCCTCTTTTACTGCCCATCTTCTGAAAGCCTCCAAATTCTTAAACCTACAAGCCTGTTTGTCTTCAAACCCAGCAGTGATTTAGTTTCTTTTAGGACTTAAAACAAATCTACGTTTTCCATCTCTTTTACAATGCTTCAAAATCTTTAACTTAAGACAAACGAGGATAATAGACATGAGCCAAATACCCCTTAGACAAAATGTACATAATTGAATTCTGTTTTTAATACCAGTGAAATACCAAATTTCACTGGAGTGCAAATGCATAGATGGCTGGAAGACATGAGAAGAGCAATCCAGACTAAGTCCTGTTTGTAAGGAATCAGGGGTTATAATTAAAGTATTAAAGACGAAAATGGAAGTGTATTGAGGACATTCAGAAAAAATTTTTTTCTATGATATAATTTTTGTAAAGTTAGAGACAAATACCTTTACTTTAGTCTAGACACATAAAAGTGCTCTATGAAGCCTTTTCAGATCTTCAGTTGTTCTATATTTGTACCATCTCAGTGGGACTATTAGGATCTAGCGCCAATAGGAATGGTTTGAAGGATAAAATAGTGAATAAATGAATGAATAAGTGGGTGAATGATAAAATCCATGGGATCAAACAGCTTCGTGTGTGTCTGTGCGCATGCGATCCATGTCAAAATCTCATTTAGATGTTCTTCAGACAAAACATCACATTATTGATGTTAATTTAAGATACCTATATTATGAATGGCTTTGGCCATCTGTGATTGAATGTTGAAGGCTATAATTATTACCTAGTCTTTCATGTCATAAAGTGATGAGTATTTAACTAAAGCACAAATTTGAGTGATGTTAGAATGATGTGTCCTGTGAAGTAAGTAGTCGTGAGTCAGGAGAGACAGCCGTGAAAGCATAAGTCTCTTTGCTAGGGGGTGAGTGAGTTTAGCTACACCAGAGGCCCTCACTTCTTCGTGTGGCTTATCCTCCCTCCTCCATTTCCATTTGCCACAAATCTGCTGACATTGGAAAAATATCATTTTATGCATAAAAAAAATTACCTGACAGTAAACAAACAAAAATATCAAACACAATTTTTTTATAGATGTGAAAAGTAAGTGAAGAAGCTTTAGTGAGGTTTCCTCATAAGAAAAATAGACAGATTATATAAATTAAAGAGAGCGATGTCAAAGGTGGTGGCAGCCAGCATCTTTAACGAGTCTACTATATGCTCTTTCCAAAAACAAAAAAATACATTTGTGAAATTGTTTTAGCAAATGCACTAGCCAATGCAAAGTTTTCTTGTTCAGTGAGTTATAAAATATTAGCAAAAGGTAAAAATAATTAACTTGGTTTATAAGGCTATTTTTAATGGAAATATAATTTAATAAAAATGGAATTTAACATTTTTATAGTTATATATAATCACTATGCATAATTATATAATTGTATGTACATGTCATATATATGTGTAGAATTATTGAGTGTAAAGAGCTTTCTCAATTTTTTCCTGTATGCTATATTTTGTAGAGAAAACATTTTTGCAAAGTTTTTGGATATTTAGAGATTTTTAAAACCTTGAGACTTTCTCTTCATGATTGTCACAGCTTTGCATAATATCACCACTCTCTGAAATGTTTTCAAATATAAGAATATCTATGAAAATAATCAGAGCAAATTCAGGCTAGTTAATTAAGAAGGGTGTTTCCTTTAGTATTTTTTCTTTGTTAAGTATATTTGTTTATTCACCAAATGCAAAACACTAATTTATATCAGTTACTCAGTCTCTACAGTCCTTATTTCTTCAAAGGTCTGAGTAAGAAACTATTGAATTTACGTTAACAAAAATATGTTCACCAGCAAAAGTGTACCAAATACTTTGCTAGGTGATGAGGAGACAACAATAAACTTTTTATGTCCCTTTATGGGCAATATTCTAAAAAAATGATCTGTGGTTGGTGTTGATTCATTCGAGAGAAGATAGGCCCAGTATATTCTTTGTGAATCACTTATCCGTCTGTGGTAAAGAATTCTCATTCCACTAAAGCTCATATTAATTGGCAAGCACACAAATTGGCACTCTCTCTCAATATTTATGGATGCTAGCAACAGTATGTGGAGATTTGGAATGTCTAGGAGGACCATCATCAGACAGCTCATGCATGACGGCTCTGAGGTCATCCAAATGTAGCGAGGAGAATAGTGACTTATTTGCATGATTCCCCAGAACCGCATCCTACAGATTCCATTAAAAATGGTATATCTTTAATTCAAAGGGATTTGGTTCTATTTCCTATAATAATACAATGCAGCCAAAATGATATAAAAACTGATTATTTGAGCTGTTTGATTTAGATTCCACAGTAGTAGATTATACCATTATTCCCATCATTTGCTGCTTTCCTTTTAGGAAGATTATATATTCCCTTCTTCCTGCCATGAGACGTGCAAGAACTCCCTGAGGGAAGAAGGCTTAGTCCACTGAGGCAGGCTTAGCCAATGGACTTTTCTTGACTAATGAATAGATTGTGTGCAGCAGTGACTTGTGTGCCACGTAATCAGAAACATTAAGAACTGCCATGTGATCATCACTTCCAATATAGGAATAAATTGCTGCTCCCTCAGCCTGGATTCCAAAATGAATAAAATACATGGTGCAGAGTCACAGACTGAAGCGGAGTTGCAATTGACCTGCACTGACATGGAACGTAAGTAAGACCTAAAACGTGATTGCTATAACCACTGAGATTTGGATATTGTTTCTGTAGCATTACAAAGTGAAAGTTAACTGATAAACCACACAAATTAGATTACTGGTAAAATCTAATTTTATTAGTTTGTGGTTTTCATCATTCTTATTTTATTTCACTTTTAGTTCATCTATTGGTCAACGCTCTGCTGTTAATAGTAAGAAGCCCGGTCTTTTCCTCATGAGGCCTCCATCTCAATCCCAACTTATCCTTCAAATTACTCAAAAACCTTGGGCAGAGTAATCTGCTCTGTACAAAGAAGACTAGTCCTCTAGGCAGAGAGAGAGTTAAAAAAGGAACACTAAAAATCTCCAGTAAATTCAGTAGCATTAGTGAAGATTAGGTCTGTCCAGTCCAATGAATGTTTGTCCACTGATGCCAAATTATAAACGTTCTCCTACATCTCTATCATAGGCACATAACCCTATTACTGCACACTCACTTGCTCAGCCATATTTCCACCTAAAACAATCACATGCTATGCTGGAGGTTCCCTTTATTCTCTGGCCCTTGACCTCATGGTGAAACCAGACCATTAGGACACCCCAACCTTGCTTGATGTGGGGAGCTTCCTCCACATCATAGCATCGTTTTAATCAGGTGACTCCATCCCCCATGAAAATGTTCTGACATTGAATCACAGAGACAGTTTCAGATTAGCCCTATGACTCACAAACAAATGGTCTTTTTACAACCATTCTAAAGCCCCCAGAACATACTATCATTTGTTTACAAAACTAAAGGCCACTCTGGGACTATTCAGAGGACAAAAGGTGACACCAAAATGCATGATTATGTGTCTCAGTGCATATAAAAATGTAGATGGAAGCTTCCTTAAACTAAAAAAATATATATATCTTCTCAAGTTAACATATACCACTCCTGTCATCATAGATATATTACTATTACATCTACAGTGTTTTTGCAGAATATCTGGCATATGTTATGTGCTGGATAAATATTAGTTGAATAAATAGAAGAAAGACCAATTGCAAAGCAAGTCAATAAGATCAGAAATGGACTAGAATTTCCTCACTTAATGTTAGTTGAACCTATTGTGCAAACATTTCATAATATATGTTAACAAAACTATCATATTGTGTGCCTTAAACTTATACAATGATTAAATTTCTTAATTTAATAAAAAAGAAAAATTTTTGGAAATGAACTTATTCTGGAAAAAATTAAAGGAATTTCTTCATTCTACATTTTCCCATATATAGTAATTTTCCCTGATTTTCTATTTCTGTGAATGTTCTTAACTCTTGAAATCTAATATCATGATCTTTAAGAGGGCATTTTAGAGGCAGTGAAAGTTAGGCAGGGTCTTAAAGTATTTAGAAAAGCAATTTGGACAAATGTTAACAAATGATACAAAGAAGAGGTAAAATTACAAATAATTATTATTCTATTTGTGTAAGGTCATTAAGGAACTGAGAATGTCTTTTATTTTCTCATCCTGAAGTTTAAAACAAAGCTTTATTTCTTTATTTTTACATAGAATTATATAGTAAAAGAATGAAAAGATCCATCAACCAGGTTTTCTTAGATGGTAAAACATGTGAGATATCTTCGAGTTTAAAAATATGTATTTCTAACTACATCATTAAAATCAATAGATAATCATTAATTTTCCAAGTCTTTTTGATTTGTAAACATCATGTAAAAGCAAGTATTTCAGTCAGTATTTTTATTTCTTTGCTTTAAATTAAAGATCGTATGGTATTACATATCTGCTAAAATTTTTTTCAAAATTTTTTTCAATGTTATGATTACTTATTTTTATTCCATTCTCTGCACATTATATTTATACTCTAGTGAAAAAATAAGTAGTCAAATTTTCTTGATAAATTACAAAATGCAAGCAACCATGAGCTATGATATACACATTGTCACATGTGCAAAATTCCTATTGTGATTGACATCAGAATATCTTAGATGTTGATAAACAATATTTGTGTTTTTCTTTTAATTATTAAAGATCTTCTCTAAGAATTATAACATCTAGTTAGTGATTTTGAAGTGAGAAAATTTGGAATCCAACATCTGTTTCTTGCTGGCTAATTGTGCAACCTTAGGCCAATGACATCACCTCTCAGGCCTTGATTTTCATATTTGTAAAATAAAGATAATAATACCTAACTTGGGTGGGGGGAGTTTCTGTGTGACTAAGTAATAATATACGTGTATTATTTACAACACTGATTTTAAGAAGCAGGAAGTGTAAGTAAGACTAGAAAAGTTTTTTTTCAGGAAAACTAACCATAAAAAAAAATCAAAACAAAAACCAATGGAACTATATCCATTAGATTTCATCTGTCTTCTGTATTTTCCTCTTTTTACAAGATCCTGAGTTCTCTTAAGCTAACCATTCTTACAGTATTAAAAATAAAACTGCAGCCAGCTATGGGCTTATATTCTCATAAATGTCATGAATAGATAGGAAAAACATTCTTTTCAACTAACTCCAGTTAAAAAAACCCTGGGAAAGAAATGTGATTGGTCCTGCTTATGTCACATGTTCCTCTTTTGACCAATCAGTTATGGTCAGGTGGATGGAATCCTGTGATTCGCTTAACTTTGTGATGTGTCCAGACCTGTAATATGGATGATTTGTAACCAAAAAAGGGAGGAAATGGTGTGAAACAAACCAAAATAAAATAGCAAAGTAGTTTCTTCATTATTTAAAGCAAATGCATAGTACCAGCTAAGTACTGGAAAATAATATTAGTATTAATAAGATTAATTTTCATCTCCTGGACAAATCAATTAGTTTAATTTTGGTCTATGGGCCACTCATGTATATTCAGGGTAATAAGTATGAGAAGGACTTAAGAAAAGAAATATAAACGTGTTCAGTCAGGATCCACCGACCCCAGGTTAGAGCTTGCCCTGCTGATGGTGGGTCATTTATGACATCTTTACCCACAAAGGGAAGAGAGCTATTATTCTTTAAGATATCAATACATAGATTTGAAAATGAGAAGCTTACGAAGGATACTAATGACTCCACTGACCCTCTAATTTAGAGTTAAAGTGAATTGCAGTCTTCTGGGAAGTGCTGAGATCATTTTGACACACCCAGAACTAATGAAAAAATCATTTCTGCTTCATCACTTACTAGCCGTGTGTCCTTAAGTTGTGAACCTGTCTGTGCCTCAGTTTCCTCAAAGATTACATGGTAATATTAATAATATCTAGATTCTCATCAGTATTGGGGGCAATTAAAAGAATTCATGTATAAAAGAGACTTAAAACTTTGAGATTATTATTGTTGTTATTATTATTAATATTACCATCCTAAATGTTTTCTGAATAATAAAACTTGACTCCAGTGTTTAGGGACATATGTGAAGGACTAATTGATTTTACAGAAAAATACTTCAGTTTATCATTTACCATATTCATACCCCTAGTATAAGTCAACATGTGAATAGAAAAATAAAATCGTAAGTTAGTTATTGATCTTTCTTGTCTAAATGTCCATATATTTGCAGTTGTTTAGGCAAAGTGTTCAACTATTTGCAGTATGTATGTTCTGTTCGGAAGTTTAGCATGATGTAGCCACGATTTTTTTTATCCCTTGGGAAAGTCAAAGAGAAAACTAAGGGGTTAATTCAAGGTTAGTTCTATAATGTGGCTCTTTTGCTGATTTGTTTAAAAACACACACAATGAATAAACCAAACAGAGGCTAGATAGAAGAGTTCTGTAGTAAATACTGTGACTTCCTTCTCATCTTCCTTAAATTTGCTGGTAAACCCCAATCCCGGTTTCTGTGAGGGTCAACTGCTAATGACTCACAGGTGCCCTGCTTTTCTGGAGAGTGTGCCCCTATCAGTTGCTTCAGCTGGAGAGTTGTCCATACCATGGGAGCAACTCAGAGCCAATGACTGACTAATGTGATATAGAAAGGGTTATTCCCTTGCTTCAAGTGACACAACACAGCTAAGTAGTTAATGATTCAAAGACCTCATTCTAGTAGATCTGGCTAAGGCTACACTTTATCTGAGACCACTTTCTTGCTTAGCACTTTTTCTTTCTCTAGCCTGCTTCACTCCGTTTCTAATGAACATTGCCACCAGGATATCACTTTCACAAGAATTAGTGTCTCAGCTTCCAGAGAACCCAGCTTAAGACAGTATCACACCAATCTGTGCCATCAAAGGAACCTGCAGAATGAAAGGCATCAACCCAATTACTCTGAGAAGAAATAGATTTCAGAAATGCAGTCTCTCAGAAAAGAAAAAATGCAGAATTAATGATATGGAAAGCGACAGAGGAGATGATCACAAAGCAAGACCATTCTTCAAGCATTGGGAATGACTTACCCTGACCGTGATAACTAATGCTTAGTGGTTGCTGTTGGTTGATATGTTGGTTGGCTGGTTTGATTGACTGTTGCTAGAGATATGTACATCATTCCTCTCCCCCTCCTTATTTTAGAGGAATAACTCACTGAGGAGTTAGAGGGATGAGGTTCCCCACCTCAAAATCCCTGTACAGAAGGAGAGGAATTCTTTTTCTGTGTAATCCAGAGACCAGGGTTGGGTTACCTAATCAGTCCTTTTAACCCTGGGATTTGAAACTTAAGTCAGTTGCTAACAAATAAATGGTCAGAGTTCATTCAAAACAACTGTCCCGCAGTAGGCAGCAATGATAGCAACCTGAGATTCCAGCAGTGTCTGGGAGCAATAACTGGCAATGAGCACCAGAAATTCATTGCTCCTACTGTCCAGATTCTACACTCTTTTAGTTCTCTGCATGCACCAAGTACACTCATCCATCTCATCATTAGTTATACAAGCTCTCTGTTTTTCCCAAAGAAGTCTCTTTTCCAGTAAAAATAGTACAATTTCTCTCTTTTGCCTAAAATTAAAAGAAAACTGACTAATATAATATCTGATGTAGATTTGCACCATGCCAAGATTTTTTTTATACATAAGCCAATCTATATGTTTCTAAGTATGAAGAAAAATAGAATCAGTTAACTTAAGAAGATTGATTCATTGTCAACAGTAGACTGACTGACTTTGCCCACTTCTAATTTGCACTCTAATTTTTGTTGTAATGGTTGAACTGTTCACCTGTGATTGAGCACCTGTGTTATCCTAGGTATAAGCAGAAATGAACACTACACATGGGTCCATTTTCAAGTATCATAGAGTTTCACAAATATAAATTACTTAACAAATAAGTAAACATATGTTCACAATTTTTGGTAAGTTCTATCAATGCAAATATAGAACTAAATGATGAAGTATAACTAAATAGGACCTAATAGTCCAGAAGAGGGACCTAGGGGACATCTAAGCTGTTACTTGATAAGCACATGCCACTTAAGCATCATGAAGACACAGCATCATGAAGACACCAAAGTGGAAAAGAGATTGGCGCCAACACTTCAAAGGAACTGAGGAAAAAATAACATGCCTGGAATAGTGAAGGGATCCATGGTGTGTGATTGGACTGGGATGCTAGGCAGGAGCTTGTAGGATGTACAGATCACACTAAGGAATTTTTCTTACATTTCTGAAAGTCAGTTATCTATGAAACTCTTAAAGAACCACATAAGCAGTTTGCTTTAAGTCAGGGCTAGGAACTGTGACAGAGCTAACAGTAAAGTTGAATGAGCAGGCTGTCTTGACAACCAAATAACTGGAGATGTAGAGGAAGTGGAGTTGGGGCAGGTGTCTGCACTGGGTCGTTAGGAAAGGGAGGAACAGCCAGAGATGGCTTAGTCAGAGGGCAGGATCAAGAATCAGGGGCTCCTCCCTTAGACCCACAGGCTGGGAGGTCATGGGGAGGAGACTGGATCTGCGTGGTGAAATGGGCAGGCAAATGTGATCCCTAGCCAAAATAAGCCAGAGAATCAGAAGAGGGAGAGAAGGGAAGGCAGGAACGAAGTCAGAGCCTAAGGCAATAAAGAAAGAAAATCCCAGGAGGGCAAAGCGTTGCTGCAGAGAAAGGTCAGTCAAATGCGTGCACTGGGCAATATTGGCCCAGAAGGTCCACCTAGGCCTGCAAAGAGTCCATCTCTTCAGGAGTGAGGTTTTCTGGTCACTGAGTTTCTTCAGTTTCTTTAGTGCCTAAGTTCATTATTGTAGTGTTCTTTCTCTCCTCCTACCTCCTATTTCGGACTGCTTTACCTCATCTGATCATCTGAGCCAGTTTCTAATTAGAAAATTTGACATCGGCAAAAATGTGCGTGCACACACACACACACAACTAAAAAGTTTAGACACTGGGAATTGCTGACACACTTCAAGCTGCTAACTGCTTTTCCCAAAACTTCCGAAAAATAGAAACAATATATTGAGGAAAGCTAACTCATGAAAACATCAATTCTCTGCTTAATTCCACTGCATGCATGCCTGTTAATGAGATGCACCAAGCTGGGAAATTAGGAGCCTTCATTATCTTCGTATCAAAAAGAGTTACAGAGTTGTGCAAAAAATAAAAAAAAAATGAGCGAATAAACTCAAGATTCTAGGGAAAAACCAATGAAATAAGTGAACGTATTTTAGGAGAAATAAAGGAAAAGGCTTATCATGGGATTGAAATTAAAAAAAAAATAAGAGATAGTAAACACTTGATTGGTGATAATGAAATTAAGAAAAACAATGATGTTGATTGTAAATTGAATGCCAGGGAAAATGTGTTGGCAGTGTGAGCTGATTGGATTGTGGAAGCTAATCTCCCAAGGGATGGGGCGGGCACTTCATCTTGCATATTGGAGGCAAAATTCTCACTGGCAAGAGTTAGGATAAGATGATCTAATAGGTCTTTTCCAATTTGGATTTCTATCATTTGGCAAAGGAAACCTAGCCAAGAGTTGCACAATTGAGCATCCTTGCTAAAATAAATAAATAAATAAATAAATAAATAACACAGAACTATGGGGTGATGCAGATTCCCCCAACCCCAATAAGAAAGTAAGTAAGTAAGCAAGCAAGCAAGCAAGCAAATAAATAAATAAATAAATAAATAAATAAATAAATAAATAAATAAATCGAAGAGATAACCACACCACCAATAGAACCATAGGATCCAGCCCAGAAGAACAATTATTGACATGGACCAGGGATAAATAGATGCTTTCATTCCCCTGATTTTCTTAATCCTCAAATCTGAATGGATGGGGGTGGCAGGTTTTCAGGGGTGCTGGAAGGCAGGGGCTTTGCATAATCTCCCCCTGAAGGTTTGCTCTGTTTGGAAGAGGATATCCTTTGAAGACGGCTGGATCAGATCCAGCAAGTTCTCTTCTACTCCCACAGTCTTTTGCCCACTTTCCTTCACCCCTTCCTCTTGGCTCTACCCATCTCTGGGAAAGTGGGAGAATTACAACACACTTTATAGATCTTTTCTCCAAGAATCCTGAGTAGTGTATTATGTCCCCATAGCGTGTTGGCAAATCCGAACCCTATTCAAAGAAAATCCACTTTGAAAACTGAGTCCGTAGAGATGTGGACATTCCTGGGAAAATACACTTTCTCCTCTGACTTTTTGTTTTCTTCTTTTATCTGTGGGCTTAAGTTTTCTGGTTTCGTTATTTGATTCACTGCTTCCGTTATTCTGTTTTTCAAAAATAACCACCAATGTAGACAGAACAGAATATATTGTGCAGAAATGCCTGTGACTGTTTTGACTGGCACAGACTTCACTTAGGCAAACTGGCAAAATTAGGAAAAAAAATAGCTTACGGGTTTGTAGTTTGAGAACTAGCAGCAGCGAGCAGCAACCCCATTTCTGAGTCTTTTCTCCCTCTCATCCTTGCCTTTATAAATGCCTATTTTGGGATTTTATCTCTGAATCATTAAAGTTAGGCAATCAGAAAAACCTGGCATGGATAGATCTTATTCTGTGTATTCTCAAGAGAATGCAACAGCTGCAAACTTTTGGATAAATAATGTTCATTTTCTAGACATGGATGGACTTTTCTTAAGCCCATGGAGTCCAGGCTAATAATATTTTAAGGGCTACCTCTATTTGGCTTGCTTCTAGTTTCCTTTCTAGGTCTGCTCAGCTCCTCTTGGCCGTTAAAGAGTGACACAATTAGATGTAAAAGCTGCCTAAGGGCAGTCACAAATCCAAGGGCAGGTTTTGCACAGATGTTGGTAAACCATAGGAAGGTCCAACACACCAAATGTCTGGCTTTTCTTCTTTCCTATCCTTCTTCTGGAGAGGGAGGGAATGGTTTTGACATTTTCTACAATTAATATGCATGACTTAATTTACTCTTTTTCTTAATGAGTAAATATTTTTTAAATGAGTCAATATTTTTGAGCATCTATTATGCACCGGGTAGGCGAGAACCTGCAACACTATAGAATTACAACATTAAAATAAAACGGAAAAATACATTATTTTTTAAAAGATAAAAAAAATAAAGTTAACAATGATGTTTAAAAGCTAAAAACAAGTTGATCATGAAAGGATAAAAAGAAGATAGAAATGGAAGAAAGAGAAGGAGGGAGAATTGTCTCTTGAAGTAATTTAGTTCTTACTACAAACCACTAAAGAATGAAAACTTAAGGTTTGATTTTATTTCTTTTAGAAAATTGAGTAAGCATCCCTCTACTTAAACTACTGGTTAATTTTTATAAACCAAACATTTTCTATGGAATAATCTTATGGCAGTGATTACTTTTGTTTTTGGAAATGATCTTCCCCAGTTGTCATACGTGCTTCCCAGTACATATCTTTTATTTGTTTAAAAAAAATAAATTAAACAAATAAAGATCATGTGTTTGTTACCATTTTAAATGGAACTTTATAGAAAATCCTAATTATTTTATGGGGCTTCTACCACTATTATTGCTGATTGTTTGATATCAATTCATCTCCAGCTAATGATGACATACATTCTAAGAAAGAAAATCTATCCATGTGAAATAGGTATAATGCCATTCTTGGAAGTTATATTTTAAGGGGAAAAAACATCTTAATTATGAGACTTTTTCAAACAAAAAAGCTGTTCAGTCTAAGACTCTGCTTTTTGTGTCATTTTAGAGCCTAAAATTACAGAGTGTGAATATGACCTAGCACCTGAGTTTACCATGAATAAATTGAGTCATCACATCTGGGAGCAACATTCAAAGTAAATTTAATTTTAATGAAATAATTTTAAAATAAAATTAATTTTGAATTAGTGATTTTGAACTTATTTTTTATATCATTTTTTAAAACCAGGCAAGTGAGAAGTGGTCAATTTTAAAAATATTTAAAGAGTCCAATGAAGCAAAATACTGAGACAAATTAATATTATTGACCTTAGGTTGATGTCTTCACAACAATTTGGAGAAAATATTTAAAACTGGCATACTCATGTTTTAAGAAGTTCAAAGTTACTGCATTTACTGAACTGTTAAATTCATCAGTTCAAGAAAGATTTAACAAAGCTCAATTTAATTAAGCCATGCATAAAGGAAAGTGTTTTTTAAATTTTTTTTCCAGAAATCTGTAGTTATGACAGCTCTACATAAGAATATTTTAGTAGAAGTTATTCAGTGAATTTTGCTCCAGAAAACAAGCATACTTTTTAAAATTTTTCCTCTTTTCTTTAAACTGTAGTAGGTAAAATATGTCACAAAACATTACAATTTAATTCTACACTTACAAAATATGAGCACTTATTAATCTATTATATATTCGTTATTTATTAGATAGTCTCAGAACTCTACTCCATGACTCACTTCTCAAAAAGTCATGAAAACTGAAAAGTAATAGGAAAAAATAAAAACATGCACTGCCTATTTTTAAAGCTCAAAATTCATCTTGCTTTAATATTAATTGTGTTTTCTTATAGGACCTACCAAGTGGGCCCCAATACTGATATTTTAAAATATTTTAAAATAATCCATAAATTACAACTCTCGATGTTTATTTTTAAATAATAACATGATGACCAGGGACTGACCTATTAAAAGTTTAACACCATTTCCAGGTGTTGTTGCGAAAGTGACTCTGAACTCTTTTAAGCAAATTTCTCATTTAGTTAAAGTCTCTGCTTCTATTCTGTACAGATCAATATAATTAAATAAAATGCATTAAAAAAATCACTTGAGTTGAGGGGAAATTTGAAAGAGACTATTTTATCCTTTATCCAACATTTGCACACAGTAAGAGGAAGAAAATCTAGATTTTGTTCATCATTGGCTCAGATTGAGTTTAATGACCCTAAAGGAACCATAGTGTGGTAATTTTACCCCCGTCACACATTTCATGTGATCTCAGTCACCGTGGCTCTGCCTCTGTGGGTATCTCATCTATAAGATGTTTCTGAAGCAGAGCATCTTCCAAGGATTCTGACTTGCCATCCCCCCATTGTGCCCAATGCCACTTTGTCAGCCCTTCAGATCTTGTAGCTGTCCTGGTGGAGTCTGGGTCTCCATTTTCCAAGGAAGTTTTCAGTGAACCGCAAACTATCTTTCCATTGGCTATGTCTGTAAACCTTGGTGGGCTGGGTGGATCCAGAAAGAAAAGAGGATGTTTTCTTTTTCCACTGTTTAAACCTCTTGTGAGTAATTCCCCACAGCTGTACATAAACACCCCCTTTCTGAGTGCGGGGAAAGAGGTCTCAGTACAGAACAGCTCTCTCTGTTTATCAAATTAAAACAAATCATGGCAACAGCTCCTCACTCTAACCAAAAGAGAATCTCCTAACCCCCATGTGTTTTGGAGGGGGCTTAATTGTACTCTGGAGCTTCAGACTAGACTTATCCTGAGTTCTCCTTTAAAGATGAAAAGAATGAAGAGAAGAAAAACAAGTTATAAATTATGCATGTAAACCAACTGGAATTCTTTTCCAGCTATTATGAGATTGTTCAACAATTAAATAGTTATAATTATAACCCCAAACAATGTTTGACTGGGCTGGCTGCCTAATCAGGGAAGCTGTATTTTTACAGCAGACTAAGCATATTACCGTTAAAATAAATGTTATTGGAAAATCAGCTCTAGAGAATACATTTCTGCCTACAGAGAATTGGTGGTTATTTTCAAAGATGCCAAGAAATTCAGTGCCACCACATAGAGGGTGTAAAATAATGCCTATTGGATTGAACAGAAAACATTTAGGTTTATTTGCAAATAATCGCTTGCTGTTAGCAGTTTTAAAACATCACCACAAGAATTTTCTAGTTTTTAGGTCCATTTGTTCTTCTAGTCCAATGTGGTTAAGACAAAGGCTAAGTGATTTTGCAAAGTCATGCATTAGGAGCAGACTTTGAAGTTACAGATTTCTCTGCATAGTCCCATTATAGTCCTTATAATTACAGTAATTGACTTAATTGTCTGACTTCATGCAGAGACTGTGAGATCATGAGACTGAATACACTCAGCCTAGCACACTGCCTAGTTAGAGGGGTGTGTGTGTGTGTGTGTGTGTGTGCGCACGCGTGCGCACGTGTTTGGTTCTAGGGTAGTGCATCTTGCATAATAGATACTCCAAACCCACTTGTTGAACAAATAAATGAATGAATTCAAATCTGAATGTATAATGCCCCAAATTATAATCTAATGAACTTCCCATTTTACCATTATTTCCAAGAAGTAAAAATAATTCTGCAAAACAATAATCATAGTGGTAACTGAACTGTGTCTATGAATGTATAGACACAAAGACTTCACTTATATAATCTCTCTTTTCTTCATATCAACATGAGACAGAAAGTGCAAGTTTTATTAGTAGCTTCATTGTATAGATAAGCAAACCAAACTGCAACAAACTTAGCTAACCTAGTTAGAGTCAGAACTTAAAACTGAATTAAAATCCTTGCTGATACAAAGTTGGCCCTGAAGTGCAATACTCAACAGTATACAGCAAACCCAAGAGCCTGGTTTTAAAGATAACCTCTTTAAAATTGAAGCAGTTATCTTTTTAAAAAAAAAGAAGAAGAAGAAGAAAAAAAACTCAGGAAATAAAAGGTCAACCCTTATTAGACGGGTTATCATTTTAAGCCCTTTAACCACACTGACCTCATTTTCTCCTTTAATAAACTAGGGTTGATAACTTCCGCTTTATAGGATAATTAAAGCATTAAGAGAACTGTTAACATGCTTTTTGAAATTTTATATGAAAATTTTGGTTACGCTCCAAACCAAGATGGATGTCTTCACTTTTAAATACATACTTCTGCCTCATGAATGCACACTCTCTGTAAATTATCTGAGGCAAGGCAGCTGGTGATTTCATCACAACTGCTGGGATCACTGTGACTGTATTTACATCTACTGCTGCCACTTAACAGCTGTGTGACCTAGGAAGTAGTTCAATCTGCCTGTACCTCAATGAACTCACCTATTACATAGGCATTTAACATACCATGTTGTACTTACATATGTAAAGATAATGTCTGATGCATAGTAAGCATTTAATAGATAGATGATTGATGGGTTTTTTTTTTCTGATGTATAGATCAGGATCTGTGAGCTGGAACTGCTTTTACGGTTTATTTCTCATTGATATTTAATAAAGATATGTTGAACACCTGTTACATGCCAGCCATTGCTCTAGGTAAGTGAGGTTCTTTTTTAAACAAGACTATACTTATCTTTTTTATTTTCCATTCTAGAAATAAGAGTAAAGGACACTTTTTCACCTCTGGGGTTTCAGAGGGCACAAGTTTCGTAAATGGAGGTAGAAAAAGAGGGGAGGTCCTTGTCGGCTGTGCAGTGCTGTGATTAAGAGATCGGCCAGGCCAGGCCTCAGTCGTGACAGTTCAAGAAGGTTAGGAGTTCACTTTTCCTTAATTGATCCCAGATTCTCGTTGTGGACAGTCTTCGTTGGTGGTGGGCTTGCCAGGCAGGCTGCTCTAGGTGTCACATCAGATAACAATGACTTCATTTTCCCCCTGGGCGTGCTCAAGAAGCTGTACTCACTCAAGCTGCTCCAATTCTTCCTGGAGAAGTTTTTCCTCATTCATCAAACGACAAATGTAATACATCCACATTTGCCTAAATTGTTTACCTTGAGACGGTGAGTTCAGCAGTTCTGTATTAGTTACTGGACTTTCAAAAGGCAGAAGATTCTATCTGGAAGAGGAACTGAGATCACAATGTTATTAAAATGCATGTATATGACCTAGAAATAGACCTCTCTTCTTCCTCAAAAGGTTACTATATAGATGAATGACATTAAGTAATATTTTTCCTAATTAGAGATTTTTATTTTGAGAAAATTTAAAAAATCACATGCAGTTAAAAAAAAAATGGGAGAGATCTCAAGTACCCTTTACCTCGTTTCCTCCAGCAGTGACACCTTGCAAAACTGTAGCACAATATTACGACCAGAAAATTGACATTGATTAAAGTCCACCAATTTTATTTAGATTGGATCAGTTTTGCCTATACATGTGCATTTAGTTCTACGCAATTTTATCACAGATGTAGGTTCGTATATCCAGCACGACACTGAAGATACAAAATAATGCCATTACTATCACAAGGGTCTGTCATATTGACCTTTTATAACCTTGCACACTGCCCTCGCCCACCCCCACTCCCACCCAGCACTGATTCATGGCAACCACTGATCTATTTTTTATTGCTATAATTTTGTGTTTTAAATAATTTTATATAAATGTAATCATACAATAACTTAAGAATGCCTGAAAGTAAAAAAAAAGCGGCAGCTGGTATCATTATTATTTATGATAATTTTACTAACAATGATTATGTTATTTCTTATACCAACCATATTTTTTAGACAATTATAATTTTCTGTAAGCACTAGGTTTTCTAGTGTATTTGGTGGGCTCATTAAAAAGGAAATGGTATTAAACAGTAGCTGGTGAGAGGTTAGATTTTCTGACAGATTTTCCTGTGGGAAAAGGCTTTGTTTTGACAAAACACTGCTAAGGAGAAGACTGGAATCTATAAAACAGAGCTGTTCCCTCTTTCTAGAGGTTTTTATTATCAGCCTTATAAAAATAACCCACTGGCTTTTCCCAAAAAAGATTTAAATTTATCTAAAATGTGGTGTATAATATAGCTTCAGAGTCTCTGAGATCAAAATAGATGTTTTAAGAAGTTAATGTTTTAAGAAAACCAGATGCAGCAAAACCTTTTCACAATAATTCTGAGACAGGTCTCCCTGAGAGGGGAGAGGGAAGATTAAAGCAATTGTTCTGATAATATGAGCAAATAAACATATCAAGCTGTTACTATTATTATAATTATCATAAAACATTTTATTTTGGGTATACTATGCTGAATTCTGCTAAGCATGGTTCATAAAATTTAAGTCTCACAATAATTTTTATAATTAGTGCCTTTTATCCATTTTTATCAATGAGAATATCGAAGCTTGAAATAATTAAATAACTCTCTCAAGGTCCCATACCTCATGAATGGCACAACTGATATCCAAAACAAGTTTATCCAGCCACAATTTTTTTTTTTTTGGAGAGGAGATATTTTACCCTATTTTGTTCTTGCTTTTATCTCCAAACTAAGATTCAAACTAACAGAAAAGTTGTAAGAATTGTACAAGAAACACCAATATATCTATATCTAAGTTTATCAATTGTTAAAAATGTATTGTATTTTATTTTTGTTGAAAATAAGTGTTCCAGTAATAATCTTTGCAGACATATTTCCTCAATCCAGGACCTAAAGATTTAGTTTTTATGTTTCTTTAGTCTCCTTCGTACCCAAAGCCCATGTTCTTAGCACTGAAGTGTACTGCCAAGCACCTCTAGCATAAATTAAATGAGGAAGGAGGTCTGAAGACATTGCAGGGATAATTTTTCTTCATCTCTCCCTTCCAAAACCAATCAAATACTTAATTTCCTCTTTTGCCACTATAAAAGGTGCATTTGGGCAGCGTTACTTTCTTTAGCAAGATTTTTTTATTTTGCTGTACATTCAGATGATAAAATATAGACACGAATTTTATTTTATTCAAGTATGTAAGAGGCCAGGTTTCTTATAGCTTGCAGTGTCTTTAAAAAGCTTTTAACATATGCATCTCAATTTGTCATACTTTAGGCAACAGCAAAGCATCAAGTGCAAAGAACACCTAGGACTACTAAACGTTCTGACCTTAGAATGAGAGGACTTGGATTTGAATCCTAGATTTAGTGTTCTCTAAATGTGTCTCATTAACCTTTATTTGTCTAAAGCCCTTTATCCTCATTTGTGGAATGGATACCTGCATTACCTTACATCATGTTTTTATGTGTATGCAACATAAGAGGCAGTAGTAGGCATAGTGTCGGCCACTAGCACACACTGAATAAGTATACAATATTCAGATGTTCAAGTCTGAATATTGTATACTGAGAGGGTCTGTTGAAAAAACATTCCCGTGCCACATCTGTCTGTAGCTGCTTTCCCATTAGGAGTTCCATTTATCTTTCTGGGGGAAATTAAGTTTTAATAGTCCTCCATGTTTTCCATGCCCTTATCTATTGCCTTATAGGTATTGTTGAATATAGAGTCCACTGAGAGTTACAGCATCAAACACAAGACTTTCCCCCTCATTTCCATGTTGTATTACCACTAGAATTATGGTGCATCAAGCATCTCAGCTTGTGGTTAGAAAGTTGTCTTTTGGGTTGGCCACAAGCTAATTTTCTCATTCTGTGGTTTGCTGTGGTTGATTGTGTGCCATATTCTCTCCTGGGAAACTATGTCAATACTCTGTATTTTATAGTAAATTCCTGAGATCAGTTCCCATTCTCATTCTTCTATCTCACTTTAGCTCCTACAGAAAGAATTATTTACATGTTGCCAATTTTCTTTTGTTTTCAATTCAACAATGATTAAGAAAATCATTTGTCTTTGTTTTTATCATAGTTTCATTTACTCTTTCATTTATTTAAAACTTTTATGAAGACCTGTTTCCATCACTGTGCAAGGCATGTTAGATATTGTGGTGGTTAGTTTTATGTGTCAACTTTATTAGGCTACTGGGTACCCAGACAGTTTGTCATACATTATTCTGGGTGTGTCAGTGATCACATTTTTGAATGAGATTAACATTTGAATCTGTAGACTGAATAAAACATATTGCCCTCCCTAATGTGAGCCGGCCTCATCCAATCAGTTGAAGGCTTGACTAGAACAAAAAAAATGACCCTCCCCAAGTAAGAGGGAACTCCTTCTGCCTGACTGCCTTCAAACCAAACCATCCGATTTTTCTGCTTTCAGATTTGAATTAAAACTTGACTCTTCTGGGGTCTTGAACCTGCCAGATTTTGGCCTAGAATTCCATCATCAGTCCTCCTGATTCTCAATCCTTCTTACTTAGGATGGAATTCATATCATTGGCTTTCCTGGGTCTCTAACTTTTGCCAACTCACCCTGCAGACCTTGTGCCTAATTTGCCTCTATAGTCATGTAAGCCAATTCCTTATAATGAATCTCTTCACGTGTATATACATAAATTCTATTGGCTCTGTTTCTCTGGAGAACTCTGACTAATAAAGAGAGTTTATCTTATTTAATTCTCATTCTGAGCTAGTTATTCTTGGCCTCCTTTCAATTTGGAGGACACTGGACCTCAGTGACTTTGAGGTCCTTACCTAGGAACACTCTTCTAATGAACGCCTATTGTCTTGCTGGGGATTGTCTATTTCAGCATCCCTACCCTTTGTATAGAGATGAGTAGGTAGAAGTTGCTATAAGCAGCTTTAATCTTGTAGAACCAAGCCATGTGAATTCTCTGTGTTCACACACCATGTCAAGGAAGGGCACAAATTTTGAAGGATATCTAAGATATCAAAAATTTGTTTCTGCAGCAAAAGCTATGATGTCAACTCTGGACATTGATCTGCTGCCCAGTGAATCACACTACCTTCAATGTGCTATTCACTTCAGTAAAGCAAATTTTAATTACCACAATGGTATGATTATTTAAAGTTTATAATCATTTTAATAATTTTAGAAAACATATTATTTACATTTTTTACAGTGTTTAGACTCTATCTATTGATATACTCAATTCTATCCTAGTTTTTTTTTTTGTCTAGAAAAATTACAATTTGTCTTTTAAAACATTTGCTACCCAGATCTAGATGCATATCTAGACCAATTAAGTCTAGGATCTGTTCACTTTAACACATTTTGTAAACAATTTATTGCAATGATTACGACTCTCCTCAATTAGACTGTAAACTCCTTGAGAGCAAAGTCTGTGTTTATTCATCTTTGTTTACCAGTGCTGCTTTAACACTGGGGACAAAGATGATGCTTAATCTAGTGAGTGAAGGAATGTTTTTTATTCTACAAACAGTTATTGATTATACTATATGTTTCCCAGAGTATTTTAAGCTTCTAGTGATAGATAAAGAGGTGACTAAGGGACAGTAAATGACTCAATATTCAAACACATATTGTCTGAATAAACATAGACACACATAGCAAAATTTATATGCAATATATAAACACAGAGAACATCTTACTGAATTTTACAGAAGTAGCATTTTTTTTTTCAGAAAGGCTACTTACTAATGACATATGTTTGGAAAATTTAGTTAAGAATAAATAAAGCCAAGTTGTTTTTTTTTTTAAGATAGATGTATTATTCACCAAATTCAATAAAAACTTTGCCAGATCTATAGCCAATAGATTTTATGTGTTCTGTATGTCTTCTTTAAAACTATTAAGGACATTCAAGTACACTTAGCAATTTTTGTTAAATATACAGGTTATTATAAAGAAATTGTAGTATATCAGATTTCTTAGATCTATAAATAATAATACACAACAGGGTGAGGAATAAATATAAGAACTTATCCTGAAACTCGTTTAGTTTGAGGTCCAAACATTTAAAAGATATTTCATAGCAGTATAGCTGAGAAGACAAAGGCAGAAATTTGAGACAAAGAAGCTCAAACCAGTGGTAACTGAGGAGGAGGAAGAATGAGAGAAAGATATCGTTTCTAAAAAATGAAAGTAAGGAACAAGTAAGACAGCCTGCCAAGAAAATGAAGCTTAAAATCAAGCAAAGTTGTTGCTGTTTTTTCAAATAGAGATTGAGATTTTAGGAAAATAAAATCAACAGATAAATCAACAGATAAGCTCATTTGTTGGGAGCAGAGAAAACTTATTAAGTTTTCATAAACTCCTTTAGGAAGGTAAGACATTTCCTGTAAACTTTACTTGAATCACAAACTTTTCAAAGACTCAGCCAAGAATGAGGACAAATACACTAGATATTTAAGAGTGTGTTTTTATTAAAACTTTTCATATCATAAAGAACTACATATCTTCACCTTGAAGTTCTCCAAGCATCACAATTTCCTGTGTAAATAATTAAATGCTTTTACATACCTAGGGAATCAAGAATATATTCAATGTGGGAACAAATACATTTGAATATATTTAAAATAGACATAAGGAGCCATCCATTCTTCTTTCAACACTTATTGTCATGTAACAACACCTCTTAAAAACATACTCAATAAATGAGTCAACTCAACCGCCATTTAAGAAATATATATGTATTTTTATTTTTATTTATGTTATCCTTTTTTTAGGTGAGGCAACCCTTGGTTGACCTCACAGATTGCAAGGACCTTGTCAGCTTGCAATCCTTATTTTTTAAATTTATTTTTTACTCCTACAGCATCTGGTCTTCCTAGCTGGTCTCCCTTTCAAGTACTAACCAGGCCCAATCCTGCTTAGCTTCCGAGATCAGATAGAATCGGGCTTGTTCAGGGTAGCATGGCTGTAGACATATGTATGTATTTTTAATATATAAAATATATTTATTTATATATTATATATTTATATATAATAGATAACATAAATTTATATATAAAATTATATAATGTATAAATATAATAAATATATAAATTGTATGTTTATATATATAGTATATAAACCTATACTTGTATGTATAAATATATTTATGTTATATATTTCAGTTTATTCATTTATTTATTTAATATTAACCTTCTAAAATATGCACACTCACTGCTAGGCCCTGAGATATTAAGATATATAAGATAGTATTCTTTCCTATGTGAATAAGAGCTTTAGGAAAGAAGATAGGCATATAGATTCTAGAAATAAAACAATGATTTATAAAAATAGAGGAGAAATAAAATAGTTATATCTGCAGTAGGAGGAGAGGATGTGCTCTAGGAGACTCTATTCAAGCTGTGCCTTAAAGTGGTGCTTGTTGTAGACTTAAAAAAATTGCTAAACCTGTAACCATACTAGTCAACTCAATCACACAGAAAAAGAAAACCAACCCAATATTGGAAAGGCATGTTGTAATTACTGTAACTTAAAATCTGCATTACACTTCTCCAGTCATAATTACTTTTTCTCTCCTCTTGAATTGTTTTGCATAGATATTCACTTTTATCTAGGCATATGACTGTCCAGTTAGAAATTCTATTTCTCAGCCTCCTTTGCAGCTTGATGGAGCCCATGGGATAGTGGTGGATGTGTCATTGCAGCTTCCATGTCACTTGCTTAAAGAATTGCTTGTCCTCCACTGTCCTCTTCTTGGTCTTCCTGTGGCCTGAAACCCAGATCGGAATCCAGCTTTGGCCTGGTTTCCCTGAGAGGCCTGTGCAGCAGAGTGACTCAGCCAACCTGGACCACTCATTTCTACGCTATTACAGAGAAAGAAAGAAGTTTCTATTTCATTTAAGCCACTGTGTTTTGAGCCTGTTTGTTAGAGCAATATAAGCCTATGCCTTAATCAATACCAACATCTCTTTTCCCTCCAGTCAAAAATTTAAAATGAGTCTAAAAGAACAAAAATATACAGTGTAGAAAGGCTACAGAAGAGGGTTTAAAATAAAGCAAAACATATACTAAATTACAGAAAGGACACATACTTAGAACTGACTTTTAACACCTTTCTAGGTAAATGTTCCATTATTCCATTTCTTTACAACTTACTATAATAGGAATGTTTATCTTAGAGTTGGAGTCAGACAGACCTACGTTCAAATGTCAATTCTCATAACGTAAAGATAATATTATTTAGTGCTATCTGTGTGTCAGATGCTAGGTTTAGTAATGGCTATTTGATTCCATTTAATCTTTAGATAAACTCAATGAAGTAGCTGTTATTCTTATTTTACAGTAAAATTATGTGAGTCGTAGAGTAGCTCATGAGATCACACTAGGTAACATATTTAGTATGTCAGATCCTAAGACATAATAGGTAGGTATACAATAAATGCTAGGTGCCCTTCTTCCCTTGGTGGTCTGAGAGCTCTGAGATGGAGGAGCAATATCCCATTCATCTTTGTATTCTTCAGTATCCTGTAAAATATCTGGGAGTAAGTGGGTGCTAAATAAACAATAGGATAAATCAGGAGAATGAGAAAAACAGCAATAAAAAGACTAGCCAATGCGGAAAAAAAGGTAACAAAAATAAAGGTCAATAAGGTCAAGAGTTTATTATATTCTAGGAAATATAATAATGACTTGACATACATTTTCTCCTTTAATCCTCTTGATAGCCCTATGAGGTTGGTTTTATCATTTTTTTTATTTTACAGATGCAGCCACTGAAACTCAGAGAGGTTAACTAACTTACTTATGGTCACACAGATGTTAAACTGAATCGCTTCTACTGGAACTAAGCTTTATGTTTGTCCAGAGCCCACTTTTTAATCTCCTCCCTATGCCAAGAAACAAAAATCAAGAAGCAAAATACCAGCCTTAGCTCTCATAACACTGTTAACTTGGGCTTTAAAATGTCCCCCCAAAGCCTTGTTCTACACAGTTCAGTAGTGAAGGTGAAGGTTTGCAGACTCCAGGCCTTCCCAGTTTGACCTCTCAATGTCCTGCAGTAGCCAGGTGGGCTGTAGCTCCAGCTTTTCTCCTCCGGGGAGAGCTCCTGGGTGGCCAAGCAAAGCCTGTGGGCTCATGCAGCTGGCTTCTCTGTCGCAGGCCAAGCAGCTGGGCACGTGAGCTGTTCCAGCAGCCTGCAGTCAGATTGCATAAACTGCCGTATGTTCCTGACAGCTTTGGGATAGGCTGGGTCCCTTCAGGAAATGAAGGGAAAGCTCCAAGTGAGCTTGACAAGAGCTGCTCTGGGGCAGGAGGCAACAGATACTTGACCTCATTGAATTTCCAATGCAGTTCCTTTCAAAGGCACACGCTGTGTCTTAATCTTCTACAAATATACTCTTTTGCCTACCACAGTGCTTGTATGTGCTCAATGAAATTTAGCTGAGTGAATGAATGATCGGAAAAAAGAGATGTGATTCTATTTACTATTGGTGAGAGTAATAATAAAATAGATTTTGGGGGAGGTCTTTTCACAAGCTCCTTGCAACCAGTGACTTTCAACTGCCAGTCTCTTTTACAGCCCCTCCCACCTGCCACACCCTCTCTGCCACTACTCCATGCTCTTGACATTTTCCACCGAAATCTCCTTTACCCATAAAATTTACCTCTTTTTGGCCCATTGTTTTAAGACCGTGCTAGGAAATCACTACTTACTTGATTAGAATGAAATGCAATTCTATTATGTTCCTCTTTATCATCCCAGAAAACATAGATAACTCTTAATAGTTAGTTATCTTGCAGATAATTTCTAATTTTTGCTTCTTTCGGTACTACCACCAGCCAATAGAAATGAATTTTGACAAAGGTTGACTCTTACAAAATCTTCAGTCTACTACCTATTTTTTCCCCTCATTTAAGGTTGGCTCTGTTTTCAAAAAAGAAAAAGAAAAGAAAAAATAAAAAAAAATCTCAGATGACCCCTGCAATCTGATGAGCCTTACAAATATAAATACATACATAACTATCATGTATATATGTCCACACAGACTTCCAGGTATTTTAGTATGGAAGTATGCTCCACATATAGAAGTATAGTTTCATCAGAAATTATAAGTAAATGTGTCTCAAATGTGAATGACAATAAAAGTTTCAGTTTAAATTTTAACTACTCCCAACTCATGATGAAATGAAAACACTAACTCAGAATGATATCTGCACTACCATGTTCATACAATATTATTTACAGTAACCAAGATGTGGAAACAACCTAACTGTCCTTCAACAAATAAATAGATAAAGAAGTTGTATATACATACACAATGGAATATTATTGGGCCATAAAAAGTGGGGAAATCCTGCCATTTGTGAACAACATGGATGGACCTTGAGGGCATTATGCTAAGTGAAATAAGTCAGAGAGAAAAACATAAATACTATATGATTCTACTCATATGTGAGATTTAAAACAAAAACAAAACAAAACAAAACTCATAAAAAAAGAGACCAGATTTGTGGTTACTAGAGATGGAGTGTGGACAAAAGGGAGAATTGTAGGAAGATGGTCAAAAAGTACACACTTTCAGTTATGTAAGTACTAGGGATGTGATGTACAACATGATAACTGTAGTTACTACTGCTATATGATATATAGAAAAGTTGTCGAGAGTGAATCCTAAGAGTTTTCATTACAATGAGAATTTTTTTTCATTTTTTTAATTGTATCTGTACGAAATGATGGACTTTAACTAAACTTATTGTGATAATAATTTCAGAAGTTCACATTATGATACATAGATATGTAAGTCAGATCTCTATGGTATATACCCAAAACACATTCAGTGATATGACAATTATATCTCAATAAAACTGGGGGAAAAATCTTTCCTTCATAATGTAAAGAAATTTGGAACCATGTATTAGAATCAAGTTTTTAAATAGATGTAGCTACAAAAGCTTTTTAATTTACATTTGTTTTCAAGTCCACTTTATTATGTAGAAAAATCAGTAGTGAATGTGTTAGAATAATATAATTAAGAATGGCTTTTCCTTTTTGTTTCTAGTTATTCGTTGTTGTAAAAGTGACATTGTTTTAAAATTCTCACATTATGATATATATACATTTTCCAGTCACATACTTCATTAATGGTTAATATATGTCCCTTGTGATTAAATTCTGTTATTTTAAGAAATCATTTTACAAATATTTAGTAAGCATATTTTATATGCCAGGCACTATTCCAGATATTTGGAATATAGAAGTAAACAAAATGAACAAAGACTCATCCTCTTACGAAGTTTATTTTCTTTAGAGGGAAATAGACAACAAAGAATAACTATAATAATTAGTAATAAATAGCATGTTAGAAGGTACAACAATTTATAAAACAAATAGAATAAGGTAAGGGTACTGGAGGATGCTAAGGATAAAGCTGGGGATGTGGTTTTAAACAATTTTAAAACAGGGTGGTTGGGGGTAGGCTTCATTAAAAAGATGAGATTTGAGAAAAGACTTAAAGACAATGAGCAAGTCAGCATGTGGCTATCTGGAGGCAGATCATTCCAGGTGTATAAAACAGATTTAAAATGGAATATCATGTTCTAGGACAAGCAAGGAAACAAATAGAGCAGGAGTGGAGTGAAGAAGAGCAGGAGGAGATGACAGAGCGATAATAGGAGTTGTGAGCCTGTTACAGAAGAGAGATGGTGTCATATTTTGAAAAAGAGAACCAAAAATATTTCCTAGAGAATTGGAAGCAGAGTATGAGACAAAGAGAAGAAACAAGGAGGACTTCAAGGCTTTAGTCTGTGAAATTAAAAGAGTGGCATTCACACTAAACATACTTTTCTGAAACAATTTTTTTGTTGATGATATATTATTACAAACATTATTTCATAGAACTACCTCATTTTTAACAGTGTCCTAGTAGTCTATTGCATGTTTACAGTATAATTTGTTTAATCAATGTATGATTGCTTTTCTCCCTAAATTTTCTTCTATAAAGTTTTTAAATTATTTTTAAAAATCTAATCTTGTTACTTTAAAAAAAATAGAGCAATGTAATGGGCCAAATCTACAACTAAAGACATAGTAGTGAATCTTTCTGAAATCTTGTTAATTAGCAAAATGAGACATTTATATGTGTTCTTGATATTGTGTTATGTCTTTCAAATTTTTCATTATTAGAACCATGTGTTCAATAATTTTCTTTTTTTTATTACATTCTTTCTAGTTAGAAGTCTATAAATAAATAGATAGTGCATTGAAATCACTGATATTCTATTCTTGGAGAAGCTGTGCACCCAGAAAATGAAACAGAGAATTTTAGAGAGAAAAAGGCTATGACATAAGATAATATCTCAATAAAGAGTTCATAGTAATTCTTAAGTTTTCTTATTTATTACACAAATACATTCTTAGCCTGGCTAAAAATGGTGAGTTTATGCTATTTGTCACTTATTAAAACAAAAAATTATACTTTATAAATCCATTTAAAAATTTTACATTTATAAAAATGTAGGCCTCATTGCATAAATTTATTTTTTGTTTTTAGTTTTTTTATAATTACCAAATGATATCTCTGTCTTTATCAACTGAAAATAACTCTAATTACCAAGAACGGAATTTATTTAAAACATTTAATTAATAACTATATAGTCATTTTCAGCTTTGGTCACTACGGAGCTGAAAATCACTATAATGCAAAATGGTTTGACTGGGAATATTATTAGAAAATAAGCAAATATATATTAAATATATCCAAACTAAAAAAGTGAAGTTGAGAACTAAGCAATTCCTTTACAATTTAGACCAACATTTTGGGGTAAAAGAAGACAGGGTTTTTTATATATTTTCAGTTTAAATGACAAATGAAATTTATTATTAAAATAATAAATGAAAATCAACTAAGTTAAAACATAAAACATATGCATTTCCTGCGTGGAGAACAGAGGAAGAAATCTTCACTCATTTTTACTGTAATAATTTCTAATAGTACTGTTTTCAGTGTTCTATTCAATTATATTTGTCTTAAAAGTAATGGCTATAAGAAATGAGGAAAGAAGGTATAAATGAATAAATTCAAGTTTTGCTAACAAATAAACCAAATGCCATTAGACTTAGATTAATTAGCTTAATAAGAAAAAAAAAGCAGCAAATTTTGAATAGGAAAATTTAGTATGTGGGTGGTGGTAGGTTGTAAGCAGGCAGATTACCAAACAGTGCCAGGTTATAACATTTCTAAGTTGAGGTTCTAAAATCCAAGTTCGGGCCTACCTTATACTCACTGGGTTTCCAAATTAACCCAATAATATAATTAAACAAGAAAGAAGGGAAACCAACACTTACTGAGTATGTGTCATTTACCATGTCCTTTCACATATTTCTATTAGTTAATAATGAAATGGATGATGAGAGTGGCAGTGGAAATAAAGGTCAAAGAATTACTAAACATGAAACACTAAAAATTTTAAAATCTGAAGTGACTTAAGAGGAATCACAAGGGAAATCATTTATATTTAAAACTTCTGCCGTTTACTCCACTCTACATAAGGCTATTAATTTAAAATTTTTCTCTTTCCTGGAAATCCAGTGCCTATTACTCCATGAAAGCTTTGGAGTATATATAGCTTGTTTCACAATATCCGCTTGATTGGTGTTAAGTTGATGAAACATCTGTACGTTGAGATAAATTTTTCTTTTTTTATCCAACTATTTGTCCTTGACTCCTGTACACTAACTTGGCTTGCTCTGTAAAGGTTATTCAACTAGAGTGACCCAATATCACAATGAACTCAGAAGATTCTAGATAGCCACTAATTTTGTCATTTTAAAACAATTCCTGTGCCAATGCTAGCTAGGTCATAATATAATTGATCACTGTTTTTTGAGATTATTACTTGAGATTCTATCATGTGATCCGTGAAGAGTAACCATTGATGTTCTTTATTTCCCATGTTTTATTTTTCCTAATTCTTTTCTTTCATCCACTTCTTAGACTTATTATACCACAATATTTTTTCCTTGTCTGAATCCCCATAGCATTTTTGGACTCAATGATTCATTGTACCAATCTTTCACTGTTTCACCTTCCTAACTAAATGCTTTTACAAGATAGCAACCAAGACTTATAATTTAGATTCCTAATGTCTAGCATTGTGAATCATATCCTGGAGGCACCTGATTTTATAGTGCCAATGACAATGATAATACTGTTTACATTGCTATTATTTCTTAGTATTTCAAATATTGTTTCTTTCATAGGGTTGATCTATTGTTTAGAAATCTTGCAAATAGCTCCTTTCTTAATTATCTATCATTTTAAAGGTTGTGATTGGTCACTTGGAAATAGATTTTTTTCCTGTTCTCTACTATTTTGCCCTTTTTAGAAATTAAAAAAATGGTATTCTTGTTACCTGGATTACCAGCTATCTTGTTCTATGATCTTGAATATTAGAAAAAGGTTTTATGACATCTGGACCTGGTTTCTTAAATCTTAACTTATTTATAGAAAGTCCAAGACTTCAAGTAAAACTTCTAATAAATAAATATTAATTTAGTTATATTTTTCATTCAAACCAGACCAAGGAGAAAGAGTATAAATGGTGCTATTTCTTAGATTAATTAAGGTTAAGAATTTAACATTATATATACTACTTAAACATCTTATTATGTTTAAGTTAAGTCTGGAGCCTACACAGAAATTACCTAGTCTTATCAACATGTTAAGGATAATAAGGCAGATTGATAGAAAACCATGTATTTTCAAAAAAGGCTGAGGAAATCCTGATCGTCTGCAGTGAAGGCTAAAGGTCTGGTTGTGAACGTGTTATTTAAGCTTCTCCTGGGAAACAAAAGTAATTGACCCTGATAAAGTTCATGCTGACAAAATGTTGGTTTATTTTGTATGTGTCATCTTAAAAGTCAAAAGCAACAGGCATGTTGTTCCTCACATCCCTAATACTTATTTGCCACATAAAGATAAACTGCCACAAAATGACCCAGATGTAACTTGACATGAAATTTTATTTTTCACCAGTTCCAAGTTGGCTATGAAATTCTGGTGAAACAAAATGTCAGGGTGTGGTCCCTTTGCTGTTACACCCCCCCCCCCCCCCCCGATTTTCTCTCTACAGGAGTCAGCCAGAAACAGGGAGTGTTCACAACTCTAGAGTAATAATTAGGAAACTTACATGCAACTCCCCACATTGCCTATCAATTCTATGGTGAAGTCTCAAAGGGTCACTAGAAACACCAAGGATTTTCTGGACTTTGCTCCAATGCTAAATGTTTACAATCTGACCATGCTCGGACTTCTGCCTCAGACAGGGAGTGAATACTCACTTGGAATATTTAATTCAAACCAGACGTCACCGTGATGGTGTCTCATCTGGAGGGGAGGCAGTCCTCTCATTTTTTCGGATTAGGTTGATTTCGCAACTGTGAACACATGGGGGAAGTGGGTTACAAAGGCTTTATTTTCTGCCAGATATATCTGAATCAGTTTCTTTACTATCTGTCTGGTGATTTCAATCCCTTATGAATAAACTAAAACTCAAGATTTTATCTCTGTTTCCCTAGGGGAGTAATAAGAAATTTGATGTCATACAGAATGAACAGAACATGTTAAATATTTTTAAAAGAAAAATCTTATGCAAATTAATTCATTTTGAAAGTTTTAAAGTAGGTTTGAGTCCTCCAAATGCAATAAGTTTTATTTTTGTTTAGTCTACATCTCAGATTCTACCCAATTGGATGATGACGCTCTCAATGGACATTTGTCACCAATTTCGATGATCAACAACAGAACAGAAAAGTGAGGGTGACTAGGGACAATTTACTTCTTGACAATATTGGAATCCATACTGGAATAAATCATCATTCCCTCCCTCCACACATTCAGTATAAGGAACGTGTTCATAAAACACAGTGCCAAGAAATTATAGAAATAGAGGGATTGAGGATTGAGAGGAAAGCAAAGGTAAGGTGGAAGAAAGAGTCAAGATCTTGTCTTTGGACAATTATTATTATTGTGAGTGATTTTACATGATAAATTTTTGTCAGCAAAAATTCCCTTCCATGCCATGGAAGCAAATATCTGCAATGGTAGACAGGCACCCACACCGCTCTGAAATAACGAAGGCCTCAGGTCACTGCAGAAGAACACAGGGGCGAGGCTGAGTTTATTGAAGGTGGAATGTAGACCTGCCAGTTCGATGTTTTGATGTTAGCAAATATTACCTCACAGATCATAGCTGTAATTTGTTTTCATTAAAATGCTAACAATATTTAGGAAATGTGATGCCTTACGCTCTTATTTGCTATTGACAATTTAACTTCAATTAGATTGTTGAATCATTCACATAGCAGAGGACACAGAGCAGAGCTCAGAACTGGGAACTTAATGGGTGTTTGGGGGTGTGGGGGGAATGTAATGGTCATGTATGAGGGAGATTATATATATGAGCACAGTAGACCCTGGAGAGAGACAGGAAGTGTGAATGCAGAGAAAGAAAAGGAGCAGCAAAAGGAATAAGACTGGTCTAAGATGTATATTTAATCAAATACACACAAATGTCACCTTTTTAATTCACTAATACTTTCCCCACCACGCCTAGGCTTCTGGGACCCAGGATTAAGGGGTGGGAGCAAGGAACATTGTGTTCAGTAAGAACAAAAGGTTCTCTATCAGAAGACAGGAAACTTGTCAGTTAAACTCATCTGAGTCTCTAATCTGAATCTAAATCTCACTAGTGTTTTGGAATTGTATAAACTGTCCAGGATTGACTGTCTAATAGCACAACTTCAGTTACAGCACAGTGGGATAATCTGCCATGGACTAGTTTTTCCAACAAAGCCAGGACAAAGCCTAGAGAAATTTTTTCTTAAGAGGGTAGGTGCTCCCATCCTGTAGGAAATGATTTAAAAAAATGAAATGGATCCAAATTAGAAATTTAGAGTGTGTCCTGGAGAAAGCCTACCTATATCCAAGGCATTCTTTATGTTTCATATGGGCTTTTAAACATTAGAAGCGATCCCATTTACTGGATGGCTTTCCCCTCAAATTTGCTACTCCATAACTTCCCGAGCAGAAAGAGTTCCTCACAGTCACAAGGTTGAAACAAAATATTTAGCTGGGGAAAGCTCTAGGTAAGAGTAATGGGTTTTATCAAAGAGCAGACCCCAACCTATTAATCTAGTCATTCTGACAGAAAAATGAAAAGCATACCAGATCTTAATAAAACCAACTCTATCGCACAAATAAGAAAACTGAGAGTGAAAGATGTCATTCCACAATTGAAATAGCTGGGAACTGGCCCCATCAGGATAAAAACCCAGTTTTCTGATTCTTGATCCAATGTACTCTGCATTAAAACATATATTCCTGCTATGATGCAAATAACAAACCTAGACATTCGACTTGTCTGTGTTATAGGAACAAGTATGGGTTCTCTGCTTTAATTTTATATTGGTATTACCTAATTTGTTACTCAGGCTGCCTCTTGGTTATCTCCTGATAAAATGATCATGGCTTTTCAATAAGTGGTGGTACCCAGAAGCTATCTTAAACTTACATTTTTCCCAGCTTCTATTCAGGTTCTTGTGACACAAACTCAGTCAAAATTGAATGCAATAAGAAGAGAAAGCATAGGACCAATGTAGTAATGCTAGAATCTAAAAGAATACAGGAATCCTGGATAAGTTATGCAACGAGTACATGGTTTCTTGCGTATCTTTTTCTGGCTGAAGCTTTTTTTGCCCCCTGAATTAAGTGTACAAGACTAAGAGTGAAAGGGGAAAACCTTTCCAAGCTTTTCTCTGCAATTCTAGTTTTATCTACCATATTAAATCACTTTTTACTGGTCAAGTATGGCAATAAGATTCATGTCTCATTTCTGACTTATATGTTAAATTAAAAAATTAAAGCAAAGTAAAAACAACCCTTTCTTATGAAGAAGTCACAATATAGAAAACTTGGGAGCAAATAAATAGATAATGCAATATAAGAGCTTGAGTAGAAGTCAGCATACAGCACAGAGACACCTGGCTTAGAACAAAGACTGGGAACTTCTTTCTCAAAGAGAAGCTATTTAAGCACTAGGAATTAGTTTTTCAGGTAAGTTGAAGAAAGGGAAGTGTTTTTCTAAGCTAATGGACCAGTATACATATAAAGGCACAGAAATGAGAACACAGCCTTTTGGGATCAAAGTCAGTCATTTCTGTGACTAGAGTATAGGATTAGATTAGAAGAGGAACCCCAGGTAAGCAGAAACTCGACACTGCCTGGTATTTCTCTGCTAGAGAGGAAATGAAAGTTCTCTTGCTTAGTTCCTCTCTGAGTCAGTAATTTTTTTTTCTAGTTGGTGTACAATACTGCTGAGAATATCATCTGGAGAATAAAGAACAGCTCCTTTCTAAGAACAGAACCTGCTGAATATTAGAATAAAGCATTTGTGGCAGCCCTCCAGGGTAGAACTTTAAATTATAGGATTCTGGGAAATTTAAATTTGAAGAATTCTCTTGGCTCTTCTATTGGACCTAATGCTTCATGGCCCCAAATAATATCATGAAGAGTTTCCTAAACATTTTGACAAGTATGCCTATAGGCTAATCGTGCCCTGCTGCATGTTTTTTTATGGCCCATTAACTAAGAATGGAGTTTATATATTTTAACTATAAAGAAAAGTTATCAAAAGAAAAATTTTCAAAGATATTAAATATCAAAATATTTCAATTCAAATTTCAGTATAAATAAATGAAGTTTTATTGAAATCCAGCCATGCTCATTTAGTTATATATCATTTGTGGCTCCTAATATATTATTCTTACATATGGCTTCTTTGCACTATAATGGTGAGTTAAGTCATTGCAACTGAGACCATATGACCCGCAAATCTAAAATATTTACTATCTAGTCCCTTACAGAAAAAGTTTGTTGATCTTGGTTTAGAATATTAAGAAACTGAATTGAGTGAGAAGAATGTGTTTTTTTCTTAAAACTTCAGCTTAATAGAAGTTGAATATTTCTCAGAGGTGTTTGCAAAATCCAGTTTAGTTTATCTAGACCTACGGGGAAAAATAGAACCACTCATTTCTGGTGAATATGATTAAAATATCCTGAAAACCAGCCTGAATAAATTTACCAGGTTTGGCACATTATATGAGCCAAATTAAATTCATCAATGAGATGCCAAATCTCCACAAATAATTGTGCTGAATAATATTAAGTCAGTTTTTATAGGTCAAAAATAATTAAATGCTGGCAATTTCCTATGGTTCATATAATTTCATAAGATGCTCTACAAAAGAAAGGAGTCTGTTTTAATATCCATAGTATTCATCAGCTTTCCTGCCAGGTTTTGCTCTTGATTTTGCTTTATTTTCCAACTCTAAACATAATGAACACGTAGAACATGTTTATTGACGACCTAATAATGAAATAATCAGTTAAAGTTCTGTTTAAGAAGTCTACATTAACAATAATGCTACCCCCCAAAATGCCTACTAGGACGTGAAACTTAAAGTCAGAAGTAAATTCTAAGTTCTAAGGCATTTCTTAGAACTCGGTGTATAGTTCTGGGTGGCACAGGAAAACTTGATAAATTTGGCAGTAGAGAATATAATTTTAATTCCTGTCTTTGTATTCTAAATATTCCCCAGTATATTTAATATCAGACCACTAGAACTGTTGTATATTTGTACTACTGTTATCAGGGTTCTTTTTTCTCTTTTTAGCTAGAGAACAACAATATTAGATTAAGAATCCCAGATTTTTATGTTTGTTGTGTATGGATACACGTATGTATACAGGAATACTGTGTATATAGATTTCAATCAATATCTTATTTGTGTTAAACCATTTTAAAGAATTCCATAAAATAATGACTATTCTAAAACTCGATCAAAAGAACAAAGTCTTCATGTACAGTAGATAAACATTTTCTCACTGTTTTGCATTTTATTTATTTGTTTTTCCACTGGTCTATAAACTCCTTGAAGGCAAGAGACGTGGCTAACATTAATCATGAATCCTACAAGGCTTAATATAATTTCTGAGGCATAAACATACAAACACTGAATGAAAGTAGAGAAAGAGAATATCCAGCAATTCAGCTGAAAAGTGCATCTTTGAATTTTAACCACAGGCCCAGATTTATTGAAGCAAATTAGAGTTGTACCTCATGTATGGCTATAATTAGAAAAAAAAAATGTTTCTTCAAACATGTGACATGGAATTGAGAAAGAAGATAGATTAAGGATAAATTTAACCTATAGAAAGCCCTAAAAATAGGAATCAATCAACAATTTATAGAACCTAGAAGGTATTTTTGTTTTTCACACAAAACAGAAATTTGAACTTCCCTTAGATAGCTTCATTTATATATATATATATATATATATATATATATATATATATATATATATATATATATATAACATAACTTGATTTGTTCCCTGTGGATGTTATAACAATTAGCACAACTTGGTATCGTGAAAAAAAGAAGAAATGTATTGTCTCACAGTTATGGAAGCCGGAAGCCTGAAACCAAGGTTTAATCAGGGCTGCGCTCCCTCCAGAGGCTGCAAGAGGAAAGCCTGTCCTGTCTCTTTCATCATCCCTTGGCTTGTGGCTCCATCACTCTCTGCTCTGTTTTTGTATCATCTTCTCCTCTATGTGTGTTTGTCTAATATCTTTCTACCTCTTTCTTACACAAACACTTGTGATGGGTTTCCCAGTTAACCAAAGCTAAGTGCCTTCTCTCAAGATCCTTAACTTAATCACATCTTTTGTGACGTCAGGCTATAAAATAATATTACAAATTCCAGGGATTAGAAAGTAAATATGTCTTTGGGGGACCTCTTTTTTCATACTACCACATGGATGAAATGTGATAACATCATACTGAAGTATACCTTAAAGAACTGCTCTTAAATTTTCTAAAAATACATGCAAGTGAGGCCAAAATAGTCTTTACCTTGGAGATAATTAAGACTATTTTAATGTAAGATCGAGGATAGTCTTCTTCAAAAGAATTACTTTCTTGACCTGCTAACTCTACATACCTGTAAATAGATGTATATAGTACTTGTGAATAAACAACAGCCTCTAAATATACACATTACCAAAGCCATGTTTTCAAAAACAAATTCTCAAAGAAATTTCTGTTATTAATTTTTCAATGGGTTCATTTTTTTACCCATAAGAAATATTCTCCAGTAAAGACTTTTTATTTGATGAAAAACAGACTCTAATAAAAGTAGGTTAGGATCACAATGATAACCTATATTCAAGAACATGAATAAAAAGTGCCCTTGAAGGAAAAGGCTCACATGTGTTCACATTCGATACTGGGAAATAACTGTATTATGTTGAGGAGTGATTACTACCAGCTGTAAGCACGTACACCACACAATAATACTCATCTGTACAGCCACTTTGAAAATCTCTTTCTTGCTTTCTCTCTCCCTCTCCCCCAAAAGTTTCATAAAATATAGCCAAATCTTTCCCCTCTTACTGAATACTGTCCAGATCACTATATGGAGAAAGAAAGACTTTGAATCTGGAGAAAAGAGTAAGAGAAAACAGTTAGTTGTTCTTCACTAAGAATAAGATTGGCAGAACTCTTTCTTTATATTGTGTTAGAAAAAACTTTTATTGTTTTCCAGTGGCATTGGCAGGTTTTTAATCTTTGTGGCCTAGAAAACAATCACTAAAATCCAAGAAAAACTGTTCTGAATGAAAGTTGTTCAGATCTCAGTAAAACATCATTTGTCTACAAACTCTCACCATTAGAAATGATTTGAGATGTCATCTTGACCATCCTTCTGAATGTCAAATTCTGAATCACTTCTTCACTGTACTTCCCTTCAGAAAGCTTAGCATCTCCCTAGGCCTGTATTACTTTGTCCTAGCTAAACTGAGGTTCTGTAGAGGGATTTCTGAAGTGTTAGGAAAGAGTAGTGGGAAGAGGGTAGAGAAATTTAAAAGCTCTTGATTAATAAAAAC
>PVKZ01005197.1:0-59112 GCA_004027375.1 Macroglossus sobrinus
TTTCTTTCTTTTTTAATAACGACAACGAAAACGTGACATTGGAGACTTTTCTGTGGTTCAGATGACCTGTGCAGTTTCATTGGGATCACGCAAACCGCCGAAGATACAGGGTAAACAGAGGGGGGAAAAATCTAAAACTCGAAGACCGACGTTTTTCAGAAAGGAACGGGGCGTAGGGAGTATTGTAAACATTAGGTTGTCTTTCTTTATTTTCACAATCGGCGTGTACATTGGAAACTGTGCCTTTGATGGCAAAACAGGTTTTTTTAAAAATCATTTTGGTGTCGAAAGATCGTTGGGCTCGCCTGTTTGTGTACGATTTTATTTTGTGTTTGCTCTGTGTGTGCGTGCATGTGTGTGTGTGTGTGTGTGTGTGTGTGTGTGTGTGTGTGTGCGTGTCTTATTTGGAAAGACTCTTTCGTTGGATCCTGCAAGGTGAACGTATAGTTTTGGCAAGCAGTGCTCACCCTACAGTTGGCTGTCTTCGCTTGTCACCTGCCACCCGCCCACGCTGGAGACTGGGGGATTCAGCACAGCGTTCCCTCAGGCTCGGAGACCTTACACCCACTCACGCAATCACCCGTCTTTTAATGGGAAGAGAGAAATATTTTGAAAAGAAGGACAAGCTAACGACGTTGCTCAGAGGCACTTGGTCATCTGTGCATTCGGTGTTTTGGAGGGACCCGTCTCATTGGGGGTCATCTCTTTGTCCACTGAGAGCTGTACACGGCAGACCCAAGTATCTGTGTGTGCGTTTGGCGACGCTCGTTTCCAAAATACCTCCCTGCCTCTCACACCTGGAAAGCAGTTCGTCGTCTACGTTGTCGATTGTCTGTCCTGGCTGCTGTGGTCCCCCATCCTTCCCTGTTGCATTGAGTGACACGCTGGCTTCTTAAACCCACCCAAAGTTGTGTTCTGTAGACGGGCAAGGGTCTCATCTGTCCTGTGACTCTTCGCAATGGCAGGGACAAGCGAAGTGCAGCTGACGGTAATTCTCTGTTACGCGTCCATGAGCCTCAGCATGAGAATGAGACCAGTGGTTTCTCTTTCTCTCTGGGATGAGAGCTTGCATCTTCTCTACGGCTCTTACGCTTCCCAGAATCTCCCCGTCTTTCGTCTCGTAAAATCACTCTCATTTAAGACCCCATTAGCCGCGGACGGGGCGAGATGCCCGCTCCTGCGCTGCTGGATGGTTGCAGGGGACCACAATCTTTTAGAGGGGACAACAGAGCCCGCAGGTCACAAATGCCTGGAACACTCTGTACGTCACAGAATTTTGTCGTCGGGAGGTGACTGGGCATGTGCGGAAGACTGCACATCACAGGAATGTTTATGGTCAGCCACGTACGATAACAACGACGATGAGAAAAAGGATGAGACCGTCTGTTCAAGAATTTGTTACGTAATTAGAGGAAGGACACACGTGTGGAATGCCAGCCATTAAAACTGCGTCATAGGACAGGATGCAGTGACGGGGGGAAGTGAGCAGCGTTCACGCGTGTGTGTACACACGTCTGCATCACATCCTTGTCCATTGCACTTGTAGACTTACTTGTTCCTGTCAGGTCCCTCACGTCATTATCTCTGAGCGCCTTGCAGGGGGGTGTGCATTCTTCGGGGTGCACCAGCCCCCCCCACCCAGAACCCCATCCATACCTGCTGTGTTCCCTTGTCCACCTGAGACACACCGTCCAGGCACGTAGGGGACACTGTTCTCGTCTAAGCAGACAACTAACCGTCTTTAGTCTTACGGGACAAACGTTTTCTCCTCCCTGCCCCCTATCTTGACCTCTGCCCTCCGTTCACACGAAAATCGGTATTTTTGCTTTAGCAAAGATCTCTCAGAATTTTTTTTCTCTCTCTGATGTCTTATTCTAAGTGAGAATAAGATCTCTCTATTTTTTTTTTCCTCTCTGACATCTTATGCTCAGTGATGACCTACCGAAGAACTCTTGGCTGTGTGTCCACCGGGATCACAGAAATATTCTCCCCCTGCACACTTGTACGTGCGTTTTTAATCTGCACGGTTCATGCTCGCACAGGGTGTGAGGCAGGGAGGCGATGCTATTTTCGTCTGCAGAGGAAAGCGACGTCTTCGAAATGTCACATCAGCGGCGTAGCCTGTCCCGAGGATTTGCGGTGTCAGCCGGGGTCCCGATAGCGAAAGGTGACACATACAGAAGGCGCCACCATTAATTAAAATGTGTGAGCAGGATATACGGAAGCCAGCTCAGGGTGGGGGACGGGGTGTGGTGCTGTCGTTCTGGGGTGGTCCTATTGGGGAGCATTGGTGTGACGTTGTGTACAGGTGGACACTGAGGTGGTCCTTGGATGTGAACCAATCCACCTGTGCGTTTCTTTTTCCGTGTGTCGCTTCGTTCTTTGTTGATATTTACTCTTGCGTGTCCGCTGTGAATGGACGTCTCACATTCCGCAGTCTTTGCCGGGAGCCACGTTGAAACGAAGGATGGCTTTAGAAGAATATCCATTTCTGAATTCACGTCCTACTCATACATTGATTGCCACTGTTCACACTCACCGCTCATCGCGATCTAATGCGTTTGCTGAAATTATGGGCTCATTTTTGTGTTTTTTTTTGGGGGGGGGGAATTGTATTGTATTTTCAATATCATTTCCTAGTCCTGGGATAAAGGAATGGCTTAATTTTTAGTGCGTCGCTGATATGGCCAGCCATCTTTCTGCATCGTCCATCATTTCTGTAGCTCAGCTTTGAAATTGCATGGATTCCACAGGACCAATCCCTTTATCTACGGATAACGACCGTTTTCTCCTTCCCTGTGTGTGCATTTATACATCTCGCCGCCTTCATCCCTTGTCATACATCGGCCCAAGGTGTCCCCTGCTGAATGAGTGCCAACTGTTGATGCTTTTATAGGAAATGACTCTGACGCTCTGTATAAACGTTACGTTAGGCAGAGATTCTTGGCAAATGGCACTTAATACATTGCTTTTAATTCCCACTTTTCTACTAAGTTTTAAAAGTTTTTTATACAGCATAAACGGGCATTGGATAGTGTCAGAGAATTCTGGCGTCTGCACAGCTGGTCCCATGATTTTTTCCTCTTGATTTTATTCTATTTATCTGGTTTAGTAAGAATCGATTCCTTTCTAATGTGCGTTTGAGAAGCAATCCATTCTGACCGGCATGTGATGAAGGAATTGCCAGCTCTCTATTCGGTTTGGTAGGTTGAAATGGCACCGAGGGTGTCCCATCCATCTTCCTAAGTGAATCTGATTCACAATTTTGACTTGAATTTGCATTTGATTGGATTTCTAAATTCGGTTTTCTGATCTTGTTACAGCCCTCATTCGCTTTGGCTATCCAAGTGAAACCCCGTCTTCCAAAAAAAAAAAATAAATATTTTGGCTGCTTCCTTGCATTTTGTGTTTTTTTTTTTAAACAAAATGTCAATTAGAAGGATTGCTAGAAATTGCCTGAAAATTATCTTCTTGGCTGGTGAGTTTTATGTGGGAGGTTTTCTTTTTTTTTCCTCTTTTATATTATTGATAATCTTTAGTTAATTTATTTCATTCTATTTGTGTTCAATTATTATTCCCTCAAACATTTAATTAGGATTTTTTAATGTCAGTGCTTATATCATGAAAATGTTTTTTAATGTCAGTGCTTATATCATGAAAATGTTTATATTTCTATTCTATTTGAGACTGTTTAAAGTGATTTCTCTCTCTCCTCATCTGTTTTCATCATTTCTTGATGTTGTTTGCTCTGTCTTGCCAGAAGCTTATTTATTTATCAAGCTTTTTAATAAATGAGCTTTCATTTTGGTAATTAGCTGGACTGATTTATTGTTTCCTGTTTCACAGATTTCTACTCTTACATCTAATTTTCTGATGTACTTGGATTTATTCTGTTTTTATTACTCTGGCTCTTTGATTTGCCTGCACGGTTCATTTACTTCCAATCTTTCTTGTTATCTCGTAAATGCATTTGAAGTTTTAATTATCCTTGTAAGCAATTCTTTAGACTTGCCAGATTTTCACACAGAACACCAAAATTATTATAGGATTCCAAGTATTTTCTGTATTTTTTAAGATCTTTTTTCTTTTAGTTTAGATCTATCTTTCTATCATCTATCATCTATAAATATATTTAAAAAAAAATATATATATATATGTATATATACACATGCACAGCACACATACACAAATAGATGTACATATATGTGCCTATATATAGTGGTCTAATATTTTTATGGCACATTTTTACCTATGGATTTCTAATTTTATTGAATTTTGATCAAAGAATATATTGCTATATCATGCCGTTTCTTTAAAGTACCGTTCATGCATGCCACATTTTATAAACATTCTGCTTAAGCTTGAAAGCTCCACCCACACACATATATGCACATGCGTGTTTACTAATACATACATGTGAGTGTGCATTTGGAGGGCATAGGGTGCCATAAAAATCTAACAGATCACACCTACTGGAGTCCTCACATATTCTGTATCTTGACCTCCCTTATTCTTTTTGTCTCCTATGGATATCAGTTCCAAGAAAGTGATATTTCAATCTCTTTCATATTTTTCTCACATTTTATATCTTCAACATTTAATAAACATTTATGTTTACATACCTTATAATATAAATAGAATATTTATAAACATACTTTATGTTTATTACATGTTATGTTAAATATTATATATTACATATTAATAATATATAATATTAACATTTACATATTATATAATATATAACATAATATATAAAATGTAAATATGTAAAATAAAATATAGATGTTAATACTATATGACATATATACTTTGTGTACATATATAATATATGTTATTCACTATTTACATGCGTTCAGGCTTTGTACTAGGAACTTACATAAATGTGTCAGATATATCTTTTTAAGCTCCTGTTCATCTCTTAGTATTTAATATCCAGTTTTGACATTTACAACTTTTCATCTGACATAAAATTGCATCCCAGATATTTTTTCGGTCATATTTTTTTATTTCATACCTTTTTCTCTCTTCATCTGCATAGCCTTTTGTTTTAATTTATCTGTCTCCTGTCAACAGCGTGTTAAGAAAGCTCTTTGTGATCTTATTTTGTCGGTTTATCCTACTTATATTTTTACAAATACTGTCATTATAGAGCTCACTTATTCCATTTGCTGTGTTTCTCTAGATTTTCTTCACTTTTCCTGACTATCATTGTATAACTATTTGCATTGCTAATTCTGGATTTTATTTTGTCCTTCTTTTATGTCAAATAAATCGAATTTTCCTCTGCTTGCTTGAAAGTCATATTCCGCAGTTATATTTTCATGGAAGGCCCACGTCTGTTCTTATTATCACGCATCAAATTTTTCAATGTTGATGAAAGAAAAGGAATGAGAATAAAAGCCTTAGGGATTGTCTTGGATTGAAAAAGGTTAAGTGCACATGACATTGAAATGCAACATGTGACCAGGGCTTGGTTCGGTGTCCACATTTTTGCCAGAACAGGCTGGGACTTTGGCTCATGCTCACCTGTTTTTATAATCTCTCTCTCCTCATGCACTTGCACAAGGCAGGAAGCTCTGTTTCTAGATTATTCTTGAGTTTCTGTTTAGATTGTTGGATTTTTGTTGTGTTGTTTTGTTTTGTTTTTGTTTTGTTGAGACGACTGATATTTCGTGCCGGCTCTCATTATATCCCATGGTTTGGGATTCATTTCACTCTTTGTGCAAATCAATCTTCCCGAGAGGTTTTCAAAGAGGGCTTCACTATGGTCAATGTCGTGGGACTTTCCATACTTAATACCCTTCGTTTTCAATCTCCGTTTAAAAGATAATTTCCCTGGGTGTATAATTATACGCTTCCTTCCTGTCCCATTAACTTGGGAGTAAGAGGCCACTTGCGTGTCCTAGCTTGCTTTTTCCGCCCTGCGTTGGAGTGGAGAAACCCTATAATTTTAGTCTGACTCACCTTCTCTAAGTACATCGTCCGATTTCTTCCCCTCCATCTGCAAGATTTAAACACTGTGTGTGCATTTCACGATCTTCGAAATCGTGATAATTGGTCCAGAGGTGGTTGGTTTCTTTGGTTTGCTTGTTTTTTTTTTGTTTTTTGTTTTTTTTTTTAAAAACAAGCCTGGCCTTTAATTTGTGAGTGCTTTTCATGCTGTAACCTTCCCTGGATTCCCTGGAAATGTGTATCTGTCATTCCTGAGAGCATTCCTCTCAGCCCTTACTCGTTGCTGCCGTCTCTTTGTGAACCTCTTCCTACGTGAAGCGTGACACCTATATTTGTGTTTTCCGTATTTTTGCCTTTTCAGGGGATTATTTTGTCCACGTTGCTCTCCCAGTTACCTTTTGGAAAAACGACTCTATCTTTGGGTCCACAAGTGCACTTTTGTTCAATAACTTTATTTTTTCGTCTCCCGTGTCTCTCTGGACCCTATTCGTAGTAATTTCCGTGCCAGTGATCACTCTCAGTGCATTGGGGGATATTTACTACACTTATATATTTCGGATCGAATCCTTCATCTTTCGAATACACAGATTATTCTGTTTCTTTTTTAGTGTTTGTGCTCCTGACCGGCTTCTACACCTTTCTGTTAGGTTATCATTTATTTCCTTGGGGTCCGCAGACATCTTGGCAGGTAATTCAAGGTCACAGGCTTATCAAAAGCCCACTTTTGCTTGTGGGGCATGGGACGGGGGAGATGCTAGTGTGTTTGGAGCATCCTGATGAGTTCTTATTGCCATAAAGTCCCCACTCCAGTGGGAAACCAGACACACGTCGAGGTCCTAGGCCCTCCTCAAGTTCACCAAGTCAAGTTTTCGACGTCTCCGAGACTTCCTCCGTCTTGGGGGCGATTTCAGAAGAGCTAAGTAGTTTGACCAAAGAGACGGAGAACGGGATTTCGGCGGCTCGTCCAGAGAACGGAGGGGAGCATTCTGTGGCCGGTGTGGTTTCCAAGCACCGCTACGTCTGCCGAGAGTCAGGAGCCGTTTCCAGATGTCATAACGGAAAGGGTAAAAAAAAAAAAAAAGGGATTACTTCTGGCTCCGAGAGCATTTGCTCAGAACACCTCGCTGTGTCTCCGTCGGTCCCGGTTAACTCGTGGCTGTCATCCCATCTGCGGCCGTCCGGGGCTTGTCAGCAGCCACCGGTGTTCATCGCGTGCGAGGCTGACATGCTCGCCTCGTGTCAGGCTGTCATTTTTCTCATCGGGCTCCTGCTGCTTTCCCGATACCTTTCCGCTGAGTGACACAATGACAGTCTCAGAGGCGCGCTCTGGACTTGGGAAGCTCTCCTGATAGAGACATAATCACAGGGAGGATATTACGATATCCGTCCTATGATAATCTCAGCAGAAAGGATTTCGAACCTCCTGGAGAATTCCACGTCCAAATCCAGGCTTTGATATTATAGCAGGGTGTCTCCTACCTGAAACTCTTAGTGTAATAGGGTTTTCTTTTTCTTTTTTAACATTTCAATTAGATTTTTGTCACAGGCCTCAGCCCTAAAGCAGGCTTTTCTTTCTAATGCCGAGATGATGGGCGACGCTCCATAAATCATTTTAAAACCCAGTCACGCTCCCCGGGACGGAGGTGACAAAGGATACAGGGGCCTTGAGTCGTTGGCTGAGGGTTTTTTTTTGTAGGTATTATTTCCTTAAGTTCTCGGGCTTGTGTTAAACAGATCCTTACGACTGTGGGTTTTTCATTCTTCGTAATATGTTTCCTTTCTTCCGCCGGGCTGTTCAGCTTTCCTGAAAGTGCTTACCTCTCTTTCCGTAACGTGTGGCCTGCGCTACAAAATCTGATTCGTAGGCGTGCTAGAATCTTCTTTGAAACCGAAAAAAAAAAGGAAGCCGTGTGCTGGTCTGCTCCAGGCCAGCGCAGGGAGGGAGAGCCGGATCGGGAATGCCCAGCGGCAGCCCTGGACGGCGGGGTCCTGGCCCTACGCAAACCTCAGAATGAACTGATGCTGAAGTCGGGGAGACGCGAGCACCTGCCTCCCAAGACTCGTCCGTTTCTGGGACACGTTCTGGGACCCCCCGTGGAGGGAGGGCTGGAACCCTATATATATTCTTCGTCATTGTTGTTTTTTTTCCCCTATACATACAGACCTATGATGATGCTTCATGCATCAAGTAGGCACGGGAAGGGATGAGCAGTCAGTAGTAAGAGGGGGCACCGAGGCGGCGAGGGGCGACAGGAAGCTCCAGCTCTGTGCCTTCTGTGTCCCTGCCTTCCATGTCCGTCCTCAGCCCCTCCGACGTCCTCTTACTCGAGGGGACAGGTGACAGGAGACCCCCCCAAACACGCACCCCAGGCCCCGGCTGTGTGGCTCCCGGGAGCACGCGGACGCTGGTGTCCCTGGGTGGGCTTTGCGAGCCCCTCGGCGGGCGCATGCGTCTCCCCGTCTCTGCTTCCAGAGTTTCCGCCCGGCTCTGCTCCTGTCCCAGCGAGACGGGTCTCGTCGTCCTTCACAGAGCCAGGGCCGCTGTGTGCCTTTCGCGCCCTGCAGTCAGAGATACTTCTGGAATGAGGGGCGTCTGTCTCTTCCTAAAGCAGAGGACCAGGGGGGCGGGGGGCCTGCTGTGCATGCTCAGCCCCCCACGGAGGGCGCTAGCAGAGGCCACAGGGCCTGAGGGCTCTGCCCGGCGGTGGGGGGCTCAGCTACCTCTGCAGGACGCCTGCTGCTGTTCCTGTCTGGAGAGACTCGTGCACAGCGGGCACGGTGGCAGGGAGGCTGCAGCAAGCGGGGGACAAGGACGGCCGCAGGGAATGCCCTGGGGGTGCGAGGAAGCGCCAGGCTCCTGAGCTCTAGCCTGCACCCCTCCCCCTCCCCCTCCCCCTCTCCTGAGACGCTCTGCGGGGGGCCCCCCAGCTCCAGGGCACTTGCTGGGGGGCGGGGACATTGCTGGAATTCCAGAGAGGCTTTGCGAGGCTTTGTCGGGCTGACCTTTCACCTCTGCGCCTGGGCTGGCAGGAGAAGAGGGAGCAGAGACAGAAAGGCTTAGGGGGCTTAGGGCGGGCTCAGCCCTCCATCCAGTCTCAGGGAGGGAAACCCCGCTGTTTCTCTTCTGTGCATCACAAAAGTGTTTCTCTGCTGCTTTGGCCAGGCCAGCCTGCAGAACGCTGGCATTTGCTGCCACTTACCTGGTTTTTTAAAAATTTATTTATTTTCCTGAAATCTCTCCTTTGAGGGCATTTTTACTCTTGATTAGTAGACCTGGTGACCAGAGATCTGGAAAGATTGTTGCAGTCACAAAGGGAAGCAAGAGTTTCAAAAAGCAGATACACACAGTGCGGCCAGCTGCGTGTTGGCACATTTCTGCGTCCTTGTGTCTCTGTTAGTTTGTTTCTTTGTTTGTTCATTTGCTTTTGCGGTTGCTTTTCACCCCGGCTGCTCGGAGGATCCCCCCCCCGGAATGCACATGCACGCGTGATGGACGCGTGTCTGATGTTTGCAGAGCTGCTCAGACTGGGCTTGCGATGAAGGGGCCACGAAGTTAGAGAGCAGGAGATTCGAGAGAAGAACGATTCAGTGAAACAAGCAGTGGATACATTTGTTGCTGATCAGGATGGAGCAATCAGTGCATCAAAAGCCGTCGCCATTGCCTGTTAATGACGAAAGTGAGGGGTCCCGTCACGGTCGCCCCCACCCCCATCGCCCTCACCCTTACGTACCCCCACATCCCACGGGACTCCGTGGTTTGCTGTTTACGTACGTGGCCAGACGTGATATGATATTTCGCAAGCTTTGTAATAACGCTGCGGGGGGCGAGCCGCAGGGTGTTGGGGTGTTCGCCCGGAGAGAGGACACATCGTAAATGAGGACGAGTTGTAAACGAGGTGACTCTCTATGATGCTCGGGAGCAGTGACGAGCAACGTCGGACCCGCTCTTGGAGACAGCCCCGAGGGCTTCCCGGAGGAGGCGTCATTTTGGCCCAACGCTGAGCTTGAGAAGAAGGCAGGGATTGGCTAAGGAACGAAAACCCACGCACTACGTCTTTATTGCATGGAAAACGGATTTCTCTTTCTAAACAGGACGGTCCCCCGTTCTTATTTTGCCCGCAATGCATTCAGAATCATTTTAGGGGAAAAAAAAAATGGCTCACGGGACCAGAATTTGAAAAGGAAGCGTACGTTCTGTCGGAGAGGGGATTTCCGTGCGAAGGCTCCGGCGGGTCGCGTGCGGGTCGGAGTCAAAATTAGAGTCGGGGTGGGGGGGTCCTCGGTGCTGCCAAAAAGCGTGACTCGCAAAGCGTTTGCTTCCCCCGATCCTGCTGAAGGCAGGTGCACGGAGAAAGCTTTGCGTGCGAGTTCGTTGCTAAGCCCGCGCCAGGAGCAGGGATGGGGGACCCAGTGGCCTGTTGCCGAGGGAGCAGAACCCCCAGGGGGGCTCGCGGGCCGAGCGCCCGCTGCCCGCTCAGTGGGGTGCGCTGTCTGAGCCCCTTGTGTGGTGTGTCTCGGCTTTTGTCACTTGTTCGTCCCCTGTGGCTTGCGTCCCCGAGCTCCGTGGAAAGCGCTGGGGAGCACTTGGCGATGTGAGCCCGCCCGCCGGGCCGAAGAGAAGCCTCGGGCCGGGCAGCCACGGGTCGTTGGCAGCTGTGGGGTCCGCCTGCAGCTCTGGAAGGTCAGCAGAAGCCCGGGCAGCCCTGGGCACCCCAGGAAGCCTCTGAGACAGCCAGCTGGGGTCCAGCTCGTGTCTCCCCGTGGATCCCCGAAATTCTCAGTGTGGAATCCACGCGGCTCATTCCCCTGTGCACGAGTCCGCGGGACCTTGTCTGCGAGGGTAACGAAAGGATGAGGAATTAAACCCACGTTTGCAACCTCGGGTTTTGCGAACCACGGCGGCTCTCGAGAGTGGCTCCGTTCTCCCAAGGGTCTGTCTGCAGGTTTGTATTTGTATTTTTACTTTTTCCTGGATCCCTTTGGCCCGGGATGCTAGCCGTCGGCTTAGGGAAGCGATGCCCCGAGCCTTGGACGGCCCGCGTCGCTGCTGGGCACAGCTGCACGTCTCAGGAACCGTCAAGGTCAAAGGTGCTTCTGCTGTTCTAGGACGTTCCTCCAGCGAGTCGAGACAACCTTCTCCGAAGGATCATTCACGTGGGGCCGGCGAGCCCAGCCGTAGCCAAGCCCCCCACCCCCGTGCTCCAATCGCTGTCACTACGGATGTGTCTGCAAGACGCACGGAATCTCTGCTTGGAGGTCGAGTGACGCCGAGCTGTGCCGAGGACCCAACCGAGGTGCTGAGTGGCGGACGCCGACGCCCGTTCTCGCGCCGTGCCCGGCCAGCACCTCCCGCAGGCGCCTGGATTCAGCCCTGCCCCAGCTGACGGCCTGCGGGGCCAGCAGCCACGACCCCTGCGAGGTCACAGTTCCTGTCCCCAGAGGCAGCGTGGAAAGGAGACGTGATGGGGGGGTGGTGAGCTCTTCTCGTCCGATTCCACGTGGGACGTTCTGGATGTTGCTAAAACGATAATAATAATAATAATAATAATAATAATAATAATAATAATAAGATAACAACAATGACGACGGCCACTGCCCTTTCCTGCGTGCCCGCCCTGTTCGGGAGACGTGCAGCCCGCGGAGGTGGGCGCTACCCGTATTCACGCCACGTGCACGGACGAGCAGTGCGTCTGGGGTCCTGAGCTAAGCACGTGGTTTCCCACAGGGTAGGTGAAGGGAGAGGCCCAGCACGGCTCCATTTGGGGGTTCAGACTCTCAGACGTGGACGGGGCAAAAGCTGAGCCTCCAGGGTCCCCCATCACTGCCGTCCCCTACTCCCCGAGTGTATCCACAGCCTGATCAGAGCTAATCAAATCCTCGACTCATCAAAGCCTCGTCGTCACCCTCATCGACCCCAGCTGGCGGGCACGGACCCCCCAGTGTCGAAGGCTTGGCCAGCGTCGGTGCCCACGACCTCAAACCGTTGTCCTCAAATAAGAGGCTTCCGAGTCCTCCTTTTGTTCTGTGCGCCCGTCACAATTTCTCTTTTATTTTTATTTTTGGTTCTTTTTGTAACGAAGCGCATAAAGCACGGGTCGGAGGGAGGAATGAGCGAACGGAAGTAGCAGCAGGGAAGGGACACACACACACACACACACGCGGTGAGTGCGCGAACAAATCCCCCGCTGACATCTGGGGGCCAGAGCCCCTTCTGGAAAGCACAGCACACACAGCACAGAGAGGAAGCAAAAGCAGCAGCGTAAACTTTCTGGCGGTCTAAACTCGCGTCGGGGATGTGATGTGTGTGTTTCAATCAGGAAGCGTAGCTGTTTGATTCATCCACGCGTTCATGTGCTTTGTAGCTGCTGTGTTTTAGACGTCACAGTAAGGATGAGAGATAAAAATATATATATATATATAAAGTATTTATCAATTTTTTTTTTAGTGCTGTACTCTAAATCCCCGCGACGTTCTGTGCTTGCTCATTTGTATCTCTCCATGCCTTCTGCTTTTCCTCCCAGTTCTCCTTCCCCGCGCCCTCGGGCCGGGGTCACCCCTTGCTTCTCTGTATCCTGCGAGTCTGTCTCCATTTTTTTTCCCCCTCAGAGTCCACACAGAAGTCAAATCAGATGGCATTTATTATTATTATTATTATTATTATTATTATTATTATTATTATTTTTCTGTCTGATTCATTTCACTCGGTGTCATACCCTCTGTCTAGGTCCACCCGCATCGTGGCAAACGGTCAGATTTTCTTTTACGTTTTTAGCAGCTGAGTCACACTCTGTAACTCCTTTAAGCATCCTGGGCCCTGAGGTTGTTTGCCTCCCTGTGTGGGCTGTGGCGAGCAGCGTGGCCGTGAACACAGGGGCGCGTACATCTTTACGGACGAGTGTCTGTCCTGGGTTTTTTTTTTTTTTTTTTGGATAAATGCTCAGAAATGCAGTTGCTACGGCAAAAGGCAGTCTCGTTTTTTAATTTTTGTAGGAACCTGCATACTTTTTTCTGTAACAGCTGCACCACTTTGCAATCCCACCAGCAGTGCCTGCGGGCCACCTTGTCCCCGTATCCTCGCCAACCCTTGTTCATGTCTGATTTAGCGATGGTAGCCGGGCTGACAGGGGCACGGTGAGTCTCTTTCCACACGTCTGTCCACCAGCATCTGTTATGTCCTCTTGGACAAACACCTGTTCACCTGGGTGGGTCCCTGTCTCGCCGGCTGCCTCAGGACCGGCCGACAGCGAGCGGGACACGGAGAGGCCCAGAGCCCCCTTAGCCACTAGTCGAGAGTCCAAACCTGCTCAAGACACGGAAGCGTTCTTTTCGTCACTCCTTTGGGGGCCGCCCCCGATCTTTGCTTTCCAACTTCTGGTGGACGCTTAGCTATTTCGCTGCAGAAATGTCAACGCGTTGGATTAGGGGATGTCCCGGATTGCTCTGGGGATCCCGCAGAATACGTATAAAAACGGAAACACTGTACATTCCGCCCCACCCAGAGCTGAGTCCTTTTCAAGAGTTTCGGGGCGTTGAGTCCATATTCTGAATTACGCACGTACGCACGCTCACGGTAGGCTGCGCCTTAAGCTCATACGTAGTAGAAGGATATTGACGCTTTCAGATGTTTGTAGAGTGACATCGATTACGTGGGCGACTCACGTGTGTCATCGGGGAGTCTCACTGCTCCATGGACAATTAGATGCTCGCAAAGAGGGGACTTTAGCCTGGCATTTGTGCCCTGTCTGCGAGGATACGTGACATTAATAGATCGTCGTGAGTCACTGAGCCGTCTAACCCTTCTCCTCACCTTTAGAGACTAAAGTCTTGGGTGGTGCTTGTAAGAAGGTCACACGAGCCAAAAAAAAAAAGAGAAAAAAAGGGTTCTCCTCTAAATAACGACCTTTCTTTGCGCAGAGAGCAGGTGGGGGAGGGGGCTCCATCTGTGTTCACTTGGCCAGTGAAAGCCCTGCCTTCAGCATCACGGGGGATTCTCAAGGGATGGTTCTGGGCTTCAGCACCAGAGGAAAATTATTATTTCCCTACGAACGTTCATTAGAGAGAGAATAGTTTGCTGAATAAAAAAGGCTAGACCACGTTTTCTGAGCTCCGAACAGTGATAGACCCAGTTACATAGCTTCCCACAAAACCCTCTGGTAGATTTTAAACGTGTCCATCTAAATAAAGCCTTAGTATGAGGTGTCGCTTTCAGCTCACGGTTTGACGTCACGAATATACACACGTGTAAAAGCATGGAAGCCCATGTTCTAAATCTCGTATGTGCGCACGCACGTGGTAGGCTGTGCGTCAAGCTCACAATGAAAGGGTGTTTATTTACAGTCTCAGACACTTGTAGAATGACATCGATTACGGGGCCGAAAGGCATCGCGTTCGGTGGATAAACTCGCCGCTCCCACGCGTGAACTATCTGTCCAGTTTAAGCAGCAGAGCGTCCAGCAGCTGAAATGCCTTCTGCGCCTGCTGGATTCGCTCACCGGATCCGCTTGGTTCAGCGTGTGTCGGGGTCGGGAGCTCTTTCTTCCCGCCTCCATCCCCATAGCAGTCGTCCTTGTCCCTTCTCCAGGGAAGTGGCTCACAGGCGTCTTTCTGGTGGACACTGAACACCCGCAGGGAACGGACAGGGGACAGAAGCTGGTGCTCAGGTGTGTGGCCGTCCCTCCACCTGCTGGTCATCCCTGCTCGCCGTCAGTTCAGGGGCTCGGGGCTCCCCAGACAGCCCGTCGTCTCTTCTCCGCGTCACCGTGTGTTCCCTCTCTGTCCGCGTTCCCCGACTCTAGTATCGTCATCTCAGTGTCCCCAGGGACACACAGTCCTGAAGGCTGTTCCCCCCAGAGCTTTTCCTCAGGGCCTCCGGGCCAGGTGTCTTTTGTGTGTTGATGTCTGCTTCAGTCTCAGCTGATGGAGACGTTAGGTGGGTGGGTGGGTGAGTGGATGGATGCATAGATGATACAGATGATGATGATGATGATGATGATGGTGATGATGATGATGACAGATAAGTAGGTAAGTAGATAGATGATAGATAGATAGATATATAGATAGACAGATAGGCAGATAGATAAAATAGATAGATGATAGGTAGGTAGGTATGTAGATAGATGATGGATGATAGATAAATGGTAGGTGACAGATGGATGGATAGATGATAGGTACATAGATAGATACATAGATGATAGATGATACGTAGGTGTTAGATAGATAGATAGATAGATAGATAGATAGATAGATGATAGATTGATAAATAGTAGATGGATGATAGATGAATGGATGCATAGAAGATAGATACATAGATGATAGATGATACATAGAAGATAGATACATAGATGATAGATGATAGATGATAGATAAATGGTAGGTAGACAGATGGATGGACAGATGATAGGTACATAGATAGATACATAGATGATAGATGATAGGTAGGTTTTAGATAGATAGGTAGATAGATAAATGATAGATTGATAAATGGTAGATGGATGATAGATGAATGGATGCATAGAAGATAGATACATAGATGACAGATGCTACATAGATGATAGATAGGTAGGTAGGTAAGTAGATAGATAGATAGATAGATAGATAGATAGATAGATAGATAGATATCTTTAAAATGCAAGAGAGAGAGAAAAGATGAGGAAGGAAATAAACAGACAACAGATAAATACCCGGAGTGAAAATCCTCCCAGATTTTCACAGAAACACATGCATTGAGATACTATCCACCCAGCAAGGGAGCTAACACTGTATTTCTTCTTATATAAAAGTGAAGCCCTCGCTGCGGAAGATTATAAGGAAAGGCAACAGTTCTACAACATGTCCCTTTTTCTCACTGAGAAACCCAAGCTTTCATCACTGTATTTCTAGGAATCACAGGGACCCACAGTTCCCAGAAGGCTCTGGGCCGGTTGTGACTCAGTAGGACCGAAATGTCGGATGACCAAAGAGTTTGCAGAGGAGGCGAAATGTAGGATCAACTGTAGGGGTTCTGGGCTCTAACACGTGTGTCTATGCAGTATCTCAAAACACAGAATGCATCGTAGAGGGAATACACAAGTACACACAGGCACACACATGCCACACCAAGCACAACCGTGTACACGCAAGAGTGTGGACGTGCACGTGCACACACACACGCTTACACCGCTCACCCATGATGCACAGGGGCATCGCTCCCACGTGACCACCACTCCCAAACATGCACACGCTACTGTGACACACACACACACACACTAGACTTTGTTTTCCTGTGGACGGGCGGGAAATTCTACAGTTGGTGTCACACACCGACACTGCAGTTCGGTTAGAAACGCGACTGGTTCATACCCTTTGGAGCAAGTGTGGGTTTTTCTGGGTAGCGCCGAACTTCGAAGCATTAACGTCGGCAAACAAAATTTTATAACACGTCCGAGTGACATACGGACACGTTAGGCGTTCATGGTTTGAGGTCCATGAGTGTGAGGCTTTGTCATCTTCAATACTACGCCCACGGTGCCCAGTCTATGGGAATTGCCTAATAAATACGTGTGGAGCGCGTGAATGAAGACACGAGTCTCGGTATGGCTGTCACGCCATCGCTGTCACGGCTTACGTGTGTCTACCTCCCAGTGCGCACCTGTGCAGGGCGATGGCAGATGGCTCCGTCTGGAAGATGCCTTTGCCCGCTGCCCTGGGCAGAGGGAACTCACTCTCTCTCTCTCCGCTGAGCTCCCAGACAGAGAAAGAAATCTCTGTCTCTCTCTGCTCGATCGCCATCTGTATGTTTTTATCGTACGTGCGAACGCTGAGCTCTACCAGACGATAAGAATCGGCCGAGTGAAGACCCTGGCTTTGCTCTTTGTTAAACTGAAGGACACGCTTGCCCTGTCGCTGTCACAGTGGTTCGCTCTGCGCAGCAGCTAACGTCCGAGGTGGGGGAGGCCGAACAGAGGAGGAGGAGAAGGACACAGCTAAGAGACGCAGGCCTTACTCCCAACGCGTACGCAGGCGAGTCTGTCGTCCGCAAACTGACCACGTCACGCTGGCATCTGAAACCACCCAGCATCCTTTCTTTCATCGTGCTCAAATATGAATTCATCTCGGTTTACAGAACTCAATCCAGTTTGTCGAATATTTACAGAAGGCTGGCTCTGCCCCAGACGTTCTGAGCTCGCTAGTCCTCCGTGCTGTCATCACGACCCGTAGATTTTTTCGTGCCGTTCAGCTTGGAAAGGCCAGTGCCCGGCGCGAGACACGTGAGAAGGAGGACAGATCAGAGAAGGAAGAAATGGTGTTTCTCCGTTAGGGAGCGAGGCGGGGCCGACTGGGGCATAATAATAAGTAAGAACAAAGCCGTTGTCATCACCGCAGAAAGCAAGCGAGTCTTCGTCGGTCTTACAGACGCTTCTGAGCCGTTTTAGTCCTCAAAGGTTGATAGAAATTGGTAAATAAGACAGCCTGATCTACACTGGGCATCCCAGACTATCCTGCCCGCTGTAACCATGTCCACAATTAACTCGGTCACTGCTGGGTTATTCCTTGATCGACCGACATGTCGCGAGCGCCTCTGTGTGCCGTAGACTCTGGGACTAGAACCTTGAGCCCCACAGACGTGGTTTCTGATCTCACAGGGGCTTGTCCTCACGCCAGGGCTGCCGTCTTTGCCGTCGGGGGGACGTGTGGGAACATCTGGAGACATTTGGGTCGTCGGGGTTGGGGTTTACCCCCGGCATCTGGTGAGCGGGGGACGGGGATGCTGCGAACATCTGTCAGCATCGTCGATCGCATCGATGCTGTCTGCTCTTCTTCATCCCAACGAGGGACCTCGGGTGGTGCCGACGGAGCTAACAAGGGCTCCCTGTCCTGCAGAGGTTCTGTTCGGTCCTAAAGCCTTTGCCGGACTAGCCTCACGATGCCTGAGTGCGTGTCTGTTTCCTTCGAAGACCTGATACTTCTCAACTCCTCCCTCGCTTTCTCTTCTTTCCCCGTCTTAGAGTGATACGATGAATCCCTCATTCCCGAGTTTTTCCCTTTCTCTTCTGTCTTCCCAAAGCAAGACCACAAACCCCCGCACCTCCTCACACACGGATCTGACATGCCACACGCCGATTCTTAAACCCGCCCCTGCAAATAGTTCTGATCTGAGGACCTCTGTCGTACTTTTTTGGAAGTCTGAGTTCGCATCGATTTGCGCTGTGTGCGCCTGCCGAGCTCCTGTGTGGGGGTGAATCCTTGATTCATGAGTGATGCGTATTCTTTTTTTTTATAGCCGGGAATACACGCGATAAGGCAATTTTTCTCAAATACACTGACGTTACGGTACATGTTTGTGGCAAGAGCTAAGAGTGTCTTTCTCTTTACAGCCTTTCCGTACGTCTCGTATCTTCACACCCCGTTTTCAGATTTGGGGTTCTGCAGCTTTGCTCTGGGGTCGCACAGAGAGGCCAGGCCGCCTGGCTAGGATTTAGGGTGGGGTGGGGGGGCGTCCAGAATTCCAGCCGTCTACCACCAGAGCGATACCTTTGAGATGATGCTTTTATTCGATTCGACTCGTTCTGTTGCTTACATTTTCAGAAGCATTTTTTCAAAAGAATAGACACAAAAGCATCACCGTGGACTGTTAATGGCTTTAATCCTCTTAAGATGTGGAGCGAGGCGAGGCTGTCTGCTCTGCCCACCGCTGCCTAAAGACGATTTGGAGACTTTCCCAGTGTAGTAAGATCAACAAAGAATTTACTATGTTCAGTGTAAGCAAACGGGTCTGGAGAGAAAACACCTTCTCTTCGTGCACGAGACACAATCGTTGATGTAGAAACTCCTGTGGTGTGTACAAGCGACAACAACACATCGAGGATTTGGGCCAGATCTTGGGATAGGAGATGTATAAACACACTTACTTTAAGAAGAAACGGCTGGAAAATGAAATCGAGACGGCACCATCCACGGTAGCAAAGAGAAGCGTAGACCCCGTATAGGAATAACGTAGCGGAGACGGTGTCGAACCCCCGTGCATTGGTAACAAAAAGAAAATGAGGTTTGTTGGCATCGTCACTAAAATAACGGTGCGTCTGTCTCGAATTTCCAAGGAACTGACGATTTACGATTCTTGAGCCTTCCGGCTCGTTGCCATAATCTCTGTTTGTCTTTAATTTTTCCTTCATAGTATTTGTCACCGTCAGGTCGGAAACCGTGCCCGTTCTTCGTTTACTGTGTCCCTAATTGAAAATGTTTTATTTACTCTTTGCAGTTCTGAGAAGTGCAGCGTCGTCATTCTCCTGTCGACGAAGCCCAATGAGACTAGCACTGCGTCTTAAATGTTATAGTATCTGGAAATGATAGAACGTCTGACAAACCAGTGTACTCGTCTAATTTCCGAATTTGCCTCTTCTGAAATATTAATGACCGATTGACATGTAATAGTCAATCGTTCTTATTGAATCCTGTCTTAAAAAGCTCGGGTTGGTTTTTATAGCAAGATGACCAAATTTAATAGTCTCCTATTTGCAGGCAGGTTCTTTCTTTCTTTCTTTCTTTCTTTCTTTCTTTCTTTCTTTCTTTCTTTCTTTCTTTCTTTCTTTCTTTCTTTCTTTCTTTCTTTCTTTCTTTCTTTCTTTCCTTCCTTCCTTCCTTCCTTCCTTCCTTCCTTCCTTCCTTCCTCCTTCCTTCCTTCCTTCCTTCCTTCCTTTTTTTTTACGGTATTGAACAATTTGTACAGTTTCTCAGCTTTCTATGAGGTACACCGCCCTTTCTAAGAGTTTTATTGACTACATTTTGGGGGGGGCGGGATTCTCTCTCCACCTAGCTCATCCTGACTCCCCATAATCCTGTGTTTTCACTTTCTTTCTACATGGAGACCAATCATTTCAAAAGAAGCATGTTTAAGGGAGATGAAGCAGCAGCAAAGAGGGAGGAGGAGGTGTGGGATGTGGAGGTAAAAGGCGCCCGCACACACCCGTGGGGCTTGGAGAAAGCCCACCTGTGGGCTTCGTAGGGATCACGTTCATTTCTCGTTCTCTGTACACGATGTGGGCAGAGCCGGTGTCTGCTCACGACCTCTGTCTGCCCTATGCTATAGCTCCAGCTTATTACAAACCCCTTGGGGCGGGTGGAGGGCAAGGAAGAGTATGTATAGATCACCTGATCATCTTGTCTGGAAGAAAACATTACATCGGGGGTCTCCTGTGATTGTAATCAGCAGTTTCTTTTTTTTTTTTTTTTAACTCAACTGGTTAAAATAACGTTCACATGTTTCATAGTTAGGCAGCTCCACAGACTAAAAACACCAATGTCTTCGAATTCAGAATTTTATAGATTTATTCCGTTATATCGTCTTGGCTTACATTTTTAGTAGGGCTTTTTACTGTCCAAAGCGCCATTTAAATATCGTGACAGTCTCACTGTGTTCCTACAAGAGGGCAGCCCTCACCCATCACTCTGTGCAAGGCCGTCACCCACCACTGACGGACGAGGTCGCCACGTGCGACAGGCGAACGGCCCGTCCAAGGTCTACCTAACGTGCCGAGAACCCCGAGCCCGACATTCAGACGGAGCGGTTCCATGCCTGGCGACAACGAAGGGTCCCTGACGTGAGTCACGCAGCCAGTCACACAGCGAGCTCTGTGCCTCGTTTACTTGTGCCTTGTTTCCGGATCCCCCGTGTGCTGGGCGCAGACACAGTGGGTCCTAGCCCCCCCCCAAAAATAAATAAATAAAAAATGTTCCTGAGATGTTTTCTTTCTGGCGTCTGCGCCGAGACGGAGCTCACCCGTGTCCACGAGGCTTTGCCACCCAACGGCCGGAGGCCCTGCGAGAGTTCGCTCGCACCTGTCACCCGAAGTCCTCCGCAGGTGACAGCATCTAGCCGTCCGCCCCTCCAGCGGCGTCTGGGGACCCTTGAGCATTCCTGCACGGAACTCAGCGCCCAGGGCGCTGGCCATTTGCTCACGGAGCTGGGAGATATCGTGTCATGACTTGTCTTTTTTTTTTTAAGATGCATCATCTAAAGGTGACGTTTCAGGCCGGCGTGCTAAAGGTGAGCGTTTTATCGAGGGACGGCACCGAGGGCGTCTTGGATCACAGCGACCTCAGATGACCCTAATGGTTCCGTTTCCTGTTGGCCTCGGATCAGGAGGACACACTGGATTTTCCGTGAAGAAATACGGCTGCAGTCTTCCTCCAAATTAACGTGATGGAGGGACAGAACCTCCTCACTGTGAAATTTCCGCGACATTTCCGTTACATCGGGTGCCTGATGGGCCACCTCTGTTTGTGAGTGTTGGCGCACGGCGCTGACAGGAATCGCGAGCTGTTTGTACTGTTCCTTGAGCGGGGTTTTGTGCATGTGACTTTGTAATATTTCCTTTCCGTCCTTGTTTCCTGTTGGAAAAAAAAAAATCCACTAGTTGTTTATCGGAGTTCGACACGTCCAATATTTCACGTGTTTCCGAAAAAAAAAAAAAAACACTCGATATTCTGAAAACAGCAGTGCTGGGAACACCGCTCAGCCCTGGGATGAAACTTAGAGCTCCCGTCTCGCACAAGTAGGTCACCGCTTCCCCGAAGATAATTAATACCGTACGCAAAAAACCGCCTGCACGGCAGTTGCATGGATAATTCCTTCAATACGAGATCAATTCCATGTTCAAAAGAAGAACAAGAGTCCCGTGGCTGTGACAACACACGAGGGAGTGTCCCGTGGACAGAAGGCTTCGCCCGCGGACGGGCTCTGCACACGTTGGACGCGTGCGTGCTCGGCTGTCATCTCAGCTCTCCGAGTCGGCCACGACGGTGAGCTTCTGGGGACGGCGGCTTGTCGGCAGGAAAGCACAGCTGTCCCGTGGAATCAGCCTCTTCCCGGGGCGGGTAGGATCAACAGTGCTCACCGTCGGATATGCAGACGGTCTCATCATAACAGCTGCGTGGGCTCCGGTGACGTCACTCATGGTTCGTGAGCTGCACCTTGTGGTGAACTGCTGGGCCGTCGGACGCCGGGTGCACGGGGCCAGTCGGGGGCTATTTTGATGACCCTACCTGTGTTTTTGTTGCCTGCATTCAGAGTTGACCAACATTTACAGTGTGGACACTTGCAGGGGTGTGTCCTGTGCATCATACACTGTTTAGTGTCACCGCTGTCCCCCTCCTCGTGTGGCTGCCACCCACATGATGTCAGCAGCGCGTCCCCCCAGGAAGGAAGGAAGGAAGGAAAGAAGGGAGGAAAAGGAACGGAGGGAGGAGGAGGGGAGGGAGGAAGGAAAGAAGGAGGGAAGGAAGGAAGGAAGGAAGGAAGGAAGGAAGGAAGGAAGGAAGGAAGGAAGGAAGGGAAGGAGGAACGGAAACGTCTCACTCACTCTGAAGCCAGCTCTCATCTGCGCGTATCCTGCGAGCTCATTTTTCCCCACACACCAGACGGCTGGATTGTCTCTCACTCCACAACACGGGTCCGTGAGCGACCGGGTTTCACGAGAAAGGGATTCTGCAGCATCACGCAGTGGGCAGGAGCACGGCTGCGCGTCGTGCCGGCGAATACTCATTTAAAACAGGTCGAGAGGAAAAAGAGCATTAGCACGGTGATGCCATTGTGTGTGTGTGTGTGTGTGTGTGTGTGTGTGTGTGTGTCTGTGCGAACAAAACTCACCCGGAATTGATGTGGGATAATCTCTGGGTTCCAGGAGCAGACGTCCCACCACGCACCGAATCTCCCGTAATAGTCCGTAAGAACAGACTCGCAGGGAGTGGGTGTTGTGCCTCCTTTGTATTCCTTCTGTGCTGCTTCCTTTTTCTGGAACGTGAGCCAGGGACGTACAGAGGCGTCCCCCTCGTCCGCCCTGCCTTCGGCGTGGTCCACGGATTGGCAAGCGCATGATTGTCGACACACCAAGCACAGTCTCCTCGTTATCCTCCTCTTGCTATGGACGGGAAACTCGAAGCACGGATTGGTTAAGTCGCTCCTCCGCTGTGCAAAGCCGCCAGCGACCAGGCGAGGCCGAGTGTGCCCTGCCAGACGCTCTAGAAGCTTCTCCGTCACGTGGCGTCACCGCCCTTCTGACCCTGCTGCTTCCTGCCGTGCTGGCGAGCGTGGGTCCCCCTCTTCACAGCCTCATTCCGTGTCCCCCACTAACCCTTTCATGCGGGTAGAAGGCAGTCCTTCCTTTGCCATACCTCTTCCCTTCCTTCTCTCTCTTTTTCATACCGCTGTGGACAGGATCCCTAGACCCAAAAAAGCTCCATTGATTACATGCGCCTTGCAGACATCTGAGATCTGTTACTGGTGACATGCAAGTTCTGTGTCCATGAGGCTATCTCGATTTCCGCCATCTTCCCACTCAGCGCTTACTAATTACACGCGTCCTGTATCCTTGCAGCCATCCGAGACAGTCTGCGCGGTCATCTCAGGATGATGGTTAGGGCTTGTCGAGATGTTGGCGGGGGCCCCTTTGGCGAGGCGGTGTCGCCGAGCAGGAAAGCAACACCGGGCTCACTAGGATGACAGGGAGGAAGAATGTGTACGTGCAGAGGGTGGCTAGCTGTGCGTTCGATGTTTGTTTAGCTCCGTAAACATGAACACACCCTCATTGTAACCGCCCGCGGTTGCTGCCCATCCCCGCCCACCACTCCTCATCATTCATTCCTATAATCAATTAAATGATCGTTATTGAGAAAATGTATCTCCTGGTCGAAATGAGATTCTTGCCAAGTTAGACATTGTTGAAAGGAACGTCCTTAAAATTACCCTAGATAGTACGTGAGCATATTTGAATGTTCCCTTTATAATGCAAAGGTTCTTTCTTTATTTTTTTTAATGTGCTCATTTCTTTAACACATATTAGTTAACCATCTCGTCTGCGTGAGACACTCTGCTGCTAGCCTTTGGGGGCAGGAAATGGTCGGGAGAGGGATGCCCACCCTTGGCCTGAATGGATTTTACAGGAGACAGACGGGAACGAACAATCCTCAGATAAACACCCGAGTGGATATGTCACCGCCAACCGTGGTGGCCAGCGCGAAGGAAGCTTGGTTTCGTGATTGTAACGAACAAGCCGGCTGGCCCCCTGTGTCAGAGAAGGACACAGCGGGGTCTGAGCTGAGGGGGACGGCAGCGGTCTCCAGTCCGAGAGAGACGGAGGGGTGTGGGAGGACGCTGTGTGTCCTCGGATCTTGGGGTGCCACGTGTGTCGGTGCAGAAGTAAGAACAGGACGAGGGGCTCGGGATGCGGATGACACATGAGTGTGTCTACTTTATCCGGGTCCCTCTGGGGGGAGGGGACTCTCAGCCGAGGCGGGTCGTATCAGCGTGGTGGCTCCAAGAGACTTCCCTGCGTGCCCGCAATGGGACGTGTGGCACGGGTGTCCCCGTTGTCTCACGGAGAGAGAGAGAGAGGCTGTAAACTCAGACCACAAAGACCAGGACGAGGAGAAGTGGGTGACGGAGACCTTTGCGAAGGACGCGGGGAGGACACGGCAGAGCTGTCAGCGCTTTCCCGAGACTTGGGAGAAGGAAAGGGGACGCCGGGGGCGATCTCTTCTCGGGTTTTGAGCGGGACACGGGCGTGCGTGGGGAACGGAGCAGGGGACGATGGCACGTGCCACGAGCACAGGCGCAGCTGGAGCAGCGCCGTCACCAGACTCCCGTCCAGGCTGACGTGGTAGACGGCGTTGCTTCTCAAAACACGCGACCTCACGGCTCAGGATTTGGGGAGCGATTCCGCTTCCTGGCCAGCATCGTCTGAGAGTCTCGCTTGCTACGAACTATCATCACTCAGGGAGTGATGCGGTGAATACGAGCACGTCGCGGATGATGAATGTCGGGAAGATGAATAATAATACATACATAACATAACGTCTTACCGGTGAGCGTGCGTGTGGACGGCGTGTATCGGATGAAGAAATCAAGAGTACCTTTGTCAGGTACGACCCTCGATCTTAGAATTATAAGATAGTGAATGCTGTTTTCCCTCATGGATCCCAAGACTGGCAAATACCACTCAGATAACAACCACTTAAATAGGACACTTTAACAGCAAGCCATGCGTCTATAGAAAATTATATAAGCATATGATATATAAATTGCCACGTATCTATAATCGTATAAACATATGATATATAAACCACCATGCGTCTCTAGTAAATTGTATAAACATACGATACATAAATGTTAACGTGGGTAATCTATAATATGAACGAGGAATCGTAGTTCACAACACCACATTGAGGGAAGGTGACTTTAGTTAACAGCACATTAGAAGACAGGGTGCAGAAGCGAGCCCGTTTTGGGGGTGCCTCGAGGGTATTTGTGTGCTTGTCTGTTCTCAAGAGGGCAGCAAAAATGAATAAAGCTCAGGCTTTGCGCGTAAAAGCTCAGACACCGGGTGGGGACAAAGCAGGGTTTTTATGGTGCCGTGCCCCTCGGGCGGTGAGGTGCCGTGTCTGGGGGTGGGGCACCGAGCGGGGACACCCCGAGCACCCCCCCCTTTTCATGAATGCGGATGAAGAAAGCATTGCAGATTTGAAATGGGTTTTTCGGAGGCTCACGGTGGGGTCGTCCCTGACTCTCGTAACAAGTGCTTCTGTGCCGTGCGTGGGTGGGTGGCAAGGTGACAGCTGTTCGGTGTAGCTCTCCTGGAAATAAGGAAGACATAACGGAAGGCTTTCCCTGGGTCTGTTATCACGAAGCATCAAACACACGGATCACTGGTTTCTCTAGGGCACGTGAGGATGAGCGTGCAGACTTTGTATCTCTGCTCTGATCTTCTCAGTGTGCAAACAAGTGTTGCCCGTTCTTGAAGTAAGTGCGTTTGGTTTCGTGGACATTCGGCAAGAAATGAAAAGCTCAGCGCCTCCATTGAACATCTCAACACCTTAAGAAAATCAGAAATATTTAAGAGACGTTTTTTGGAAAGCAATTGTCCAGGTGTGTCTTCCCCCCAAAAAATTTAAGGATTGTTTAAAAAGATGTGAGTTTCTTAACTTCACGTGAAAAATCCCCATTTCGTGTCTCATATCCAGGTGATTTTATTTTTTCGATATTTTGGGAAGACGTAAGCAATGACTTGGATCCCACGACACGGAACCAGAAATGTATTGTCCTAAAAAAAAAAAAGGCGTTCCCATTCCAATCCTTGAAGGGCTCTCCTTATGCTTCATCGTACCTCATGCACCCTTAACTATCACCAACTTTTCAAGGGAGCGTTTCTTTTTTTCAAACGTAAGCGCACCCCAATTGCAGGGGGCGTGCAGACGCAATGTCTCCCTCGGACGCTGTGCATTCTGCCCCTGGAATCCGTGAGGAGATGGACGTGGGCATCGATCGAAAATAATTACCTCCGTGAATTCGGCCTTACGCGTTTTTTTTCCTGTTCTCGGCGGACGTGTGCCGACTCGGTAATAGTTACCGTTACTTTGCCCCCCCCCAAAAAAAAAAATAAAAGGAAGGAATAAAAAGAAAGCAGACAGGGGCAGAGAAGGGCGTCACCCTTTTTGGTTTGGACCCCCGAGGTCGTTGGTCAAAGCCGTCTGCAGCCTCCCACCTCGTCCAGGGACGGGAGTGTGTTCTCAGCATGGCGGTGGGGCCTCCGGGGGTGGAGGCCATTAAGCGTCGGCTTCCTCTTTGTCCCGGCCGACTCCGGCCGTGTTCCCGGCGTGGCCCCGCTGCTGGACGGGAGCTGAGGACGGGGGACAGTGGGTGTCCCACGGCCCCAGGCGTATCACAGGCCTCTCGACGCTTGTGTTGGGCCCGGGCCGTGGGCCGGGACGCACGGCCGTCCCCCGGGGCTGCGGGGAGGCGAGGGAGACGTGTGTGCATGTTCTCGTGGCGTTTCCCGCCGTCGGGGAGAAGGTCAGCCGAGCGGTTGAGAATATTCCGGGCGTGGAGCGTATGACAAATGCCGCGGAGAGAGAAACGCACCCGTGTGCGCTGGCCTTTCCAGCCGCGTCGCGCAGGGTGTCGCGTCCGCCCTTGTCCTCCGGCGGGCGCGGGGAGCAGGGGGACGCCGGGGCTGAGACGTGGCGGCCGTGTGAGCGCAGCAGAGCGACGGATTGTGGATAAAAGAGAGAGAGATTGCAAAGCTCCCAGGAAAACAGCCGAATCGTGCGCACGATTCTGTGGACAGCACCACGACAGCTCAGGATCGAAGAGATGCACAGTCTCCACCTCCCCCAGAGGCATGCGTCTGGAAGGAAAGGCGAGGCTGGGTTGCTTTATTCGATTCTGCTTTTGCTCAGCTTCACGGCCAGGCGGAACGTGGTTCTGTGGGGGCCAGGGCGAGGTGAGCGTTTCCGCGTGGGGTGCTGCCGAGGCGGCGCTTCGGAAGAAAGCAGCCCTGCTGCGTCGAGATCTTGGAGAAAAGTCCCTTCTCTCTCCGTGCAGCAGCCAGCCAGCCCCTCCCCGGGAATGCGGCCTGCGCTCCTGGGGACAGCGGTGCCTTGTCTCCGCGGTGACAGGGACGCAGAGACGAGCAGCCGTGAACAGCAGACACGTGCGTCTCACGGCCCCCGGCTCTGGTCGTCCGGGGTCCAGGGGGCAGCAGAGTCCAGGAGTGGTGACGACCCCCGTCCTGGTTCATAGGTGGCACCTGCTGGGGGTGTGTCCTCACCCGGCGGGAGGGCCCAGGGGGCTCTCTGGGGGGTCTCCTGTGTCAGGGCGCTGAGCCTGCTCGCAAGGGCTCCACCCTCACGCCCCCCACTGATCCCCGTGACATTGGCGGACAGATGGCACGTGACCTGTGAAGGTGCAGGGGACGCAGGCACGTCCCTCGCTGCTGACATGCCCCTCGTCACGAGGACGGACTAAATGCTTTGTTAGACACACGTGTAACACGTGTTATGATTATTTAAAAGGGAAGAGACGAAGCAAAGTAGGAAGATGCATGCACACCCCCCCAGGAACCCCACAAATGGACGTACGCGTGAGTGCGCACGGACGCACACACATGTGGATGCGTGTTCACGTGTGCATGCACGAGCACGTGGGGGCGTGTGGGCGGGCGTTTAGAACGTTCTGTGCCCGTGTGTGTGTGTGTGTGTGTGTGTGAAGCCACGGGCACAGCGGACGCTTTGCCGTGCTGCAGAAAAGTGTGTGTGTGTGACAAGCCGATGGCATGAGACCTACCCCCGATCCACTGAGCTGAAGCGGCTTTGCACGGGGCAGAGTCACACAGCGAGGCCAACAGGACAAACTCCGTGACCATCTGTGGGAATGGTCGACTGTACCAGCCGCCCGAGCTGGAGATTGGGGGGCGGGGTCTCGAGGGCCCCCGGGGGCCTCCTTCCCTGCGGTGGTTGTTGTGGGGACCGTGTGGCTCGCAGCCCGCTCTGCTGGGTCGCTGTGCGTTTGAGAGTCCTTTGGCACAGAGAGGGGACCTCGGAGAGGACGAGAGACACCACGCGACGTCACGCACAGCGGCTCGGCCTCTGCAGACAGCGTATTCCGTGTCCCGAAAGCAGTCACGGAAACACTCCAACTTCTCTTTCTTCCCCTCGCCCAAGCCACCCTGTCACTTCTTTCACGGGAAGCTGCCACCTCCCAAGTGGCCGCGCTGGCATGCGTGTCCTGGGTGGCCGTCCTCCGTCGCGGTGTGGGTCTGGGTCCCGGAGTCCGTGTGAGGTTTGTGAGGCCGCAGACCCGCCCTGCGACACAGAGCAGGACGGACGCTGCTCGAAGCGACATGGCTCCCCTTCTCGCGTGTGGACGCACACGCTCGTGCCCGATGCTCACGGCGCTGCCGGGAAGTGGCCCTCGGAAAGCCATGTGGCAGGCGGAGCACGCACACCCCGGACGCTGCTCCCCCCAAAACCCACAGCCCGTTTCTGGCCCCCGCTCCCTGGAAGGGAAGCAAAGGCTCATCTCCTGCCGTCTGCCCGGCAGGGCCGGAGGTAATGCTGTGATGTATGAACGCCGTCCCGTTGGCATGGAAACGGGGTGTTCGGGGCAGCCGGTATCTCGGCGGTCACACAATGCCATCCGCCACAGTAAACAAACAAACAAACAAACAAAGACAAAATAAATAAAAAGAAAAACAGAATAAAGAGCCTCCTCTCGTTCCCGTCATCTCAGGGCACGCCCGCCGGGAAACCGCCCGGCTCAGATGTCCCAAAGCCGTGCCCGGGGAAGCCGCACGGAAACACGCGTGTGGGGGGCGGTCCCGGTGTCATCGTAAAACCCTCGACACTCCACTCGCAATTCCTCGCGCGTGACAACATGCTGAGCCCGCCGTCCGTGGCCGAGACCGTGGCTGGACACGGGCGTGCCGCCGTGGCCGGGAGCCCGCTCTCAGTGTGGCTGTGCTTAGTCATCGTGGAAACGGCCTGGGCCCTTCGTCCCCGGCCTCGTCCCCGTCCCCCTCACCGTCAGCGGCGAGATGCCCAGTGTCACAGGGGAGCAGAGCTTAGGGGACAGGGACCCGCTGGCTGTCCAGAAGAAGACACAGAGACCTGGGCGTGGCTCACGGAGACCCTTCCGAGCCGCCTCCACTCCTCCGGGCACTCGCTCCTGCAGTCACGCGTTCATCCGTGCACTCAGCGGATGTGAGAAACCATCGCTCCGGACCGGACCCTGAGCGTATGGCAAAAAAAATTTTAAAAAAAGAGAGAGAGACACCAACGTCTTTTTTTGCTCCGTACCTCCTCTGGGTGACGGGGATTCTTCAGCTTACGTGACCAAGGCAGGGGACCATGACAAAGAGGAAGTGTGGGTGACAGACAAAACGACATCAAGGTAGATAGAGGGCAGGACAGGCGTGTCCCAGACAGAGATTCGGGGCTAAACGTGGTCCTTTTAGCTATCTATGCGAAAGAGCCTCGCACATTCGCTAAGATTCAGTAGACTTGGCGGTAGGAGTTTGGGGTCCCTCACGCTCTGGGGGGGGCGGGGGGAACCCAGCTTTCTTCGCGGCTGCTGGGACCGAGAGGGGCATGGCACATATCGCTCGAAACCCCATCTGCAGTTTCCAGAGCTGGTAACGGGCCGAAAGAAACCAGCTCCCCTCCCCTGCCCCCCATTTTCCATGGGACAGAAAACGCAGCAAAGAAACGCACAGTGACCTTGCAGAGAAGTGTCCTCCTGGGAATGTGTGTCTCAGCGTGAGCCACGCTCCTGCACCAGTCCCCACGTCCGCTGAGATGGTGGGCGTCTGTGTAACCAGCTGGACGGTTTATGGCGAGGAAGGACGGCAGAGGAGAGGACAAATAAATAGACAGAAGACCCTTTCCGTTTATGGCTAGGGGGAATAAAAGGTCGACCAGACGACACTTTAAGGGGACACGACGCCATTTCGGTGTGTAAGATGTTGGAAGGCGACAGCATCGGTGGTGAGGTGAGCTGTGAGGGAAACACCACACCAACGTATTTGAGCCCCGTGATCCATAAGGCTCTCCCTCTCTGCGCGTCAGCCGCCAGCATTCGGACGTGAACCTTTTCGAATGCGCACCTGTGCCAATGTCAGCAACGGCAGGTGGCTTGCCACTTCTTATACTCCACGTGTGCGTGGGAGCGAGAGGGAGAGGGAGAAGGGGACAAACTGTTGAATTTAGGGTGCGGACTGAGGAAAGAACATTCTGGGAACGAGGAAGCTTTGTTCGGGACTTTGCTCTTGTAGGGTCCGCTGACAGGTGACGCCGAGTACGGTCCTTCAGCGTCGCTGGGCTTCTGTGTGCGATTAAGACACCGGGGACACCGAGAGTCGACAGGAATGAGGACCAGAGCGAGCCTTAGCCACGTGGACGTCCTCTGTGCGTGTCGGCCCGTGTGTAGGAATAAGGAAGCCTCGTTGGGTTCGTGTGGTGTGTGTCCTGGCGTCTGGTTTCTCTGCAGACGACATAAGTTCAGTAGAGCACACCGCAGTGTCTTTCGGTGCAGGTCAGGTGGACTGCGCTGGGGGACGAAAGTCTCCCCCCAGAATCCAGCAGGGAGTCGCCGAAGAGAGGACCACCGCCCCGGCCTTCGGCCCCTTCTCCCACGGTGGGTCCGATCGCCAGGCTGAGCCGCTAACACGATCGCAGAAGTGAACCGTCTACGTGTGTAGGGTGTTGGCGTCCGTGAGACGCTCAACCAGCTCGTCCCAGCGGCCGGATTCACACGGACGCCCTTGGATCCCCAACGAGGGTGCGTTCTTATGCCCTTGTCATCTGCGGGGCACCCCCGTAGGAATCGGGGCCACGGTTGATTGTAATAAGAGTGATGTCGGGCCAGATTATAGGACTGTGTTGCCCACTCTGTCCTTTACATTTTAAGGGATTTCTGGTGCTACGAATGAACTCGCCTTGGGATCGTTCATTAATTAATTTCACGATTAAGTCCCATTCTACAAAGGGTGGCCGACGTCTGTCCCGCCTTCCTCCAGTCACTTGAGTGCCGATCCCCCCACTCCCGTTCACACCTGCAGCGCGGACGCCGTGGTGTCACGTTGGGGTGACAGTCGGCGCAGAGGGTCCGCGGGCAGGGCTGGCACGTCTGGGAGACGACGGCACAGATCGGGGCTGGGACGGGCAGGAGGCGCGAGGCTCGGGGGAGTCCCCGTTTCCGGCGTGAGCGGCCGGTGGAGGAGGGCGCGGACACCGCAGGGGGTGCAGGCTGTCCGTGCGTGCGCCCCAGCTCTGAGCTCCTCCTCCTGCCTCCGTGAAGCTCCGCTGGTTCCTTCTGTGCGATGCACGTGCCCGATTCTCTCTTCCTCTGGAGCCTCCATCTTCGGAGACTCGACTAGGGTTATGTCTAGGAAATGCCGACACGGCCCCCTCCCCTCTCCCGCCTGAAAGATGCCGGTGGTTCCTTTCTCTGCACAGCGTCCGGTCCTCCGCTCGGCGGACGGCTGTCCTCGTCCTTCCTCCGAGTCTCACGGTTCCCCCGTCCGTAGCATCCTGGTCGTCGTTCGTACCGGCTTCCGTCGCGGGGATGAGCGACCGCGTCTGCGGGCAGGACGGCGCCGAGACTTTCACTCCGCTACTTGCGAGTCCGACCGTCTCGTCCTGCTCGCCGTCTGGCCAGCTGCAGCGACAACCCCGGCTGCCTGTCCGGCATCCGTGTGGCTCGGCCGGCACCACGGCGACGTGGCTGGGCCCGTGATCTCCCATGCTCAGTGGGTCCTAAGACGGCCCCCCCTACCCGAGCACGAAAGGGCTGCCACCAGGGTCCTTGTCGCCGAATCCCGGCTCAGCAACTCATTTTTCCCTCCGATTCCTCTGCCCTGCTTTCTTCTTAAGGAATCGCGACTTCGTCTTCGCCGCTTGCCATAATGTGCTTCCTTCACCTTCCGTCACCCTAGACGTAACAAAAAAATAAAACTTATTTTACTCTCGCTCCTCATTTTCTTCTTATGTAATTCATCATTCAGCATCTCACGGATTAATAATGAGCTTCCTCGGTCAGCTAGCTCCCCCTCGAGTATCTTGCTGCTTTGCTGCACCGTCTGCTCGGTGAGTGTCCATGTCACGCCTTACTCGAGTTCCTTCTTCAAAGTGCCGACTACGGTGGCGACACCGTAAACTCTCCTTCACGAGCATCCTGCTTGTTTCTTCCGTACCCCGTGCCCCTCATTTGGCAGAGATGGCATAGATCTCCTACACGGCATTTGACCACACACAACCACCCTAAAATCCACTGCATATCTTAAGTCTAATTCTAATTTATCCTAATTTTCAATATATATACGAGCTGGGCACCAGTGTTGTCATTCCAGGCGATTCGTTAATTCATTGCAACAGCCGATGTTTATTTCTCGGGCTCCACATCTGCACAGACCATCGCAGTCTGTGCCACTCGAGGGAAACGTTAAAAACTCCCTTTCTACCGTGAAGGAATGCAGTGTGGGTAACCCTCCGTTCTGGACAGGGCAAGGGGACCACCCTGGACCCGCGCTATGGGGCTACGGAGGAGACTGAAGGCTGCTTAGACGTCAGCATTAGGAGAAGACGCTTAAAAGAGGTGCCCTTATGCCTGGGTCGTGATGGCTCTGGGAGGGGTGGAGCCAGGGGCATCGTGGCTCTCGGGCAGCATTAGAAGCCAGGTGTCAGAGTAGAGAGAGATGTCATGTGCCATTTGGGGAGGAACACGGGGTCCTTCGTGGCTAAGGCACAGTGTGTTTCGGGATGGAAAGCGGTGTCCGCCGGGAGGCAGATTCGGGGATGAGTGTGGATGTGAGAGCAGACTTTGGCTCCCTCTGGGGTCTGGGCGTGGCTGACCCTGGTGTCCGGAGACGTGGGCCTGTCGTCGGGGACACACACAGGCGGGAAGCAGACGAGGAAGCTGCAGGAGGCTGCCGTTGATCAGAGCTTCGGGCAGAGGTTCAGCGAGGACCGAGACAGAATGAAGGAGGGCAGTGAGAGCAGGCATGCACACGAGGATTCCCAGATGGGGACAGCAGCAAGGGACAGTGAGCGTTAATGACAGCTACCGAGAAGAAGGTGACATGTACCCAAGTCAGCGGGAGGAGCCGAGATGTGCAGAGAACTCAGAGTAGATTGTAAATCTCACCTGATGGTTAATAATAATAATAGTAATAATAATAATAATCATAATAATAATCATAAACGTCTCTAGACATAGAATGACATGGCAGGGACACGAATCTTGCTCTTACTTCCCATTCACAATCACATACCCAGAGGCCACGATCCGTGTGGGGGTCTCCGGTAATTCGGTTCGTTTCACAGAGAATAGCAAAGGACAAGCCGAAGGAGGGAAGTATCCCCGACGTCTAGATAGTCACAGAATAAAACCCTCCCTCCGTCATCAGGGAGATTCGCCTGCCGCTCTCTCTCTCATGGCCCCGGAGAGGGAGAGACGACATGTCCCCTCTGTGCCACCGCTTGGACCGGGGTCTGTCTTCGCTCCTTAAACAAAACGGGGAGTTGGGGACAGAGCACGAGTTTGCTGTCGGCGGTGGTCTTGGCGGTGTCTCCGTCGCCATCGGGCTCTCCATGGTCCCGAATCTACGACGACGCTGTGGACTCAACGAGCCAAATGCTTGGACCACTTTCGGGCATCCAGGTTATCCCCGCACGATGCACCGCTCGGCGACCTCATCACTGACGATGGCCACAGGGCTTTGCTTGTCCCCTTCACACCTGGGTCTTTCTTGCTCACGACACAGCGAGGCCAGGATTCCGAGTGACAGCCACAGAGTCCTGCCGCCGCCTGGAATTCCAGCGCGTGGAGGGGACGTCACGATACTTCTCGAGGTGGGGGGCAGCTGCCGCGTCCGGGACGTACGGGGACGTCACTCCGATGCGGGCTCCGTCTCCCTCGCGACGGTGGGAAGCGCAGCGAGACGGCAAACGGGTGCGACCGGCTGTGTTTCGGTTCTTTGCCCACCACGGGTCGAACCCTCTCGATTTACCGCTGTGAGATTCTGTTTCCGATGTACGTTCTACTGAGATTGCGCAGGATTTATTTTCAAGTTTCAGAGACTCTCAAGTGGACCTATTTCATTCTCACAGTCACCGAGGGTCCACAACCTACAAACGGTCCCAACAGGCCACAGCTACCACCTCTTGGCTGCGATGGCACCTTCTCACTTGTCACAAAAAGGATGCTTGGAGTCTCTAAATGCCCTCGGACTCGCTTAAGGCAAAGGTTTCACGTGAGCTGAGGTGAAACGCTGCTTTTCGTGGGGGAGCATACATCTTGAGGTTTCTCGGTCAGAGATACAGCATCTCCGCCCAGCACCCTGGGGCACGTGTATGAGGTGGAAAGAAAATGCTATCAGAATATACTGTGTTAACGTTTGGGAAATAGCTGGATTTTCGGTGTAAGTTTTTATTTTTGAGCAGACGTCTTAGCCGAAGAAGATGCTGCGTTTCTCAAAGCTACCACGTGCTTCTCTGGAGGGCTGTGTGCGTTTCGCTTGGCTGTCGATGGTGGTGGTGTTTCTGCTCACCTGGAACCCCTCAGGACTGTGGACTTGGCCGCGTGTGAGCAAAGGTGGCGGCCTCCTCGGGCAGCTAGGAGAGAACTTTATGACTGCGGCTTGAGTTAACGATTCTAATGGTCTCTTATCTTGTTAGATTTGTTTATCATGTATTCCCACGTCATCGCTTTCCACTTTGGAAGCGAAATCTGGGTGTGATGCTCTCAGGGATGTTCACGCAGGAGGCGTTTCTGATTTCGAGCCCCCAGGAAGGTTCCCTCCGTCTTGTATTTCGATACGAATACGATCGTTGCACATTCTTCCACAGAGAAGTGTCTGTCTCGTCTCACCGAAGGGCGTGTGTCGTTACAGTCGCCCATCACAGCCGTGCGACTGCTGTGATCCTCCCTGAAATGATCACACGCGGTCCTCGTAGGCTAGGTCTGAATGAGCTACTGGATCACTCAGCATTGCCAGGTAATTTTCCTGAGAACTGTTTTTGCATTGCTTACACGGTTCAGTTTGCCTTTCTGTAACCTTAATGTCTGAGATTTGAGATCTGCAAGAAAGAAAACTCACCGATATAAATTCGTGATCTTTCGCTTTGCTTTGTGACAGCGGTCGGATGGCAGATGACTTTTGACAGTTAATTACTGTTCTTTGACATTATTTTCTGGTCTGGATATGCGTCTTCATTTAATTTTTATTCAGTGTTTTTTTTTTTTTTTGGTGCCTCTCGTCTCCTCCAATCCCGAGCCCCCCGAATCCTGTGTCTGATGCTCCCCTGTGTCCCTGAGCCCTGTAGAGGACATCCTTTGTCACTGGACGTTCGAGAAATCTGTGTCACGTGCCTTTGTTCTTTGTGACGGAGCGTTCCTCTGCGCTGCCGGCTTCAGACAAAGGGCATGACAGAGCAGAAAAATGATTCCATCTTAGTTAGGTGACATTGGGGCACGAGAGCAGAATGTCTCATTTCGAGCACAACAGTCTTTAGAGCTAGACACAGCTTGTTTGGCTGGCCCAAGGCACTTCCCCAGGCTACCTACAGTGTGTGTGCGTGTGTGCGTGTGCGTGTGTGTGCGTGTGCGCGTGTGTGCGTGTGCGTGTGTGCGTGTGTGTGTGTGCATGAGGGGCATGCATAAGGGATGAGTACGGACAAGGAGATAACCTCTTGACTCTTACGGGAATAATTTCTGAGCAAGGTTCCATTCTTTTAGTAAAAGGCACCCAAACATCCTGCAGCAATCTCCTCCCTTGCCTTCACGTGGGTGCTCGTCACCTGCATGGCCGTATGAAACCAGGAGCTGCCCACAAGGCGCAAACTCACCTGCCGACACGCCGGTGTGCCCACAACGAGGCTCCGGTGGAGATGGTTAGTTGAGTAGCTCGGCTGTCCACCTCCGTCCCCGTCGAGAGATAAATATCCATCTCTTCTTCGTTAAAGCTCCCCATCTGCGTCGTCCAACCCGAGGCGCCTGACCCTTCCTCCCCGAGGCCGGGGGCTTCCGTCTGAGACACGGTTCGATGTGGTGACAGGAAACACAGACGCGGGTGTCACAACGCAGATCAGGGCGCAGGCACCATGCCAGGAAGCCGTCCGGGGGGGGGACGATGGGGGCGCACGGCAGTTGTCTACAGTTGTGAAGGAGGACGTTTATTTGGTTCAGGTTTTAAACGAAATAAACACTGTTGGAAGATACTTTCTTCTCTCCTTCGCTCTGGAGAGTGTCTCAGAATCCAGTGAGACGGGAGGGCGGGGTTATCGCCGGGAGGGCGGGGTTATCGCCACCATGTCATTTAAATGAGTGACTGAAGGGCGAGTACGCATGCCACTTTTTATCCTTTCGTTGTATTATTATTATTCTTTTTTTGCAAGCTGACATGCGTGCGAGTGATAAAAATAATGATGGGACACGCAGATCGTGCTGAGTCCTGCGTACGTGGTCCTGTGCAAATGGGAGGCCACAGGTGTGTGGTGTGGGACGGTGGGTCCCTCGCACACAGCCTCAGCTGCGCGGGCAGGGGCCGGCAGGGACGCCGTGACAGCTGTGTGAGTGCGCACGCGTGCGTCCCCACTTTGAGATCAAGGCGTCAGTCTATGAGAATCACAGCACTGAAAACGGAGCTGGACGAGGAGGAACAAAGCAAGAAGAAACAGACGGGTAGGAAGGGAAGGAGGAAGGAGGATGGGGATTTCTGAGGGACGCAGAGACCATGGAGTCACAGCGGGCGTCGTGCGTGACGACAGACGCCGTCCGTCACCGGAAAGCCATGTCCCATGAGGGACGCTGACAAGGACAGCGATGGGCTGGCGAGTGACGGCGGCAAACTCACTCGTGTCCATTCTCATGTCCCTTGACTAGTGATGCTGAGCTCCGTGTCACACACCTCTTGGCCATCTGTGCGTCCTCCCGGGAAAGGGCTCTGCTCACGCCCAACAAACGAAACATCCAGAGACGCGGACTCACAGATGCGGATTGTGGGTGGGGGGCAGGGGGGTGGGGGACAAGACGAAGAGAGTAAAGGCGGCAAAACACACAGTGATGGAGGGAGACGAGACTCCAGGCCGTCAGCACCCAGTGGAGCATACAGGTGACGTCCTAGGGAAGCCGTACACCTGCAGTGTACATACAACGTTGGTAACCAGTGTCACCCCTCAGTTACGTAAGGGTGTAACCACTCTGGTGCACCCCTGACACTCAGACACAATCATATTCAGTATCGGCCGTGACTCTATAACTCTAAGCAACATCGGACGTCACTGTCCTCGCTGTGCACCTGAGACAGAACGAACAAATCTGGACGGGACTCTGAGCGTTTCTCTCCGTAGCATCTTCGGGCCAAACAAACAAACAAACAAACAAAAGAGTTAATATGTCGCCTCCTCGCATGTAATTCTCCCCACGGCAATGACGACAGCTTTCGGAATTTGCCCCAAGACGCGAATCCTACGTATCCTGGACACGACAGCGGTGGATAAGAGGGAGAAAGGAGAGTGCGTTTTCGTGTTCTCCGTAATCACAGGGGCGCCACAGCCAACCGTCGACACAGATGGGAGACGTAGGTCGTTTTTGCTCAGTTCCTGCTCAAGAATGCGGAGAGCGAATCAGTCGGGCGACTGATGGACTCTTAGATGTTTTGTTCAAGGCACCCTCGTGCCGCGTTCAAAAAGAAAATCAGTTTTATGAAAGGAGAAGCAAGATAGGACAACAGAATCGTACATTCTGGAAACAGAAAATAGCAACACGACAGACGCGTCTTTTCTCCGTCAGTACGTGGCTGGCTCAAGCTCTCATCATTCCCGGTCGAGGTCTTCGGGGTCTCAGCTGACGACCGGCTCGCCCTGGGGCACGTGACGACGCGACGTCTTTGCCGAAAGATTCTGCATCGCGCAGGTCGGGCCGTCGCGGCGACAGGCGCGTCGTTTCCGGGGTGGCTCGCGAGGACCTGCGCGCGTTGGAATAAGGCTGCCGTTAGGGAGTAAGAGAGCGTGCAATTAGCCGCCAGCCTGTGTGGGGCCCACAACGAGAGAACGAGGCCACACGGGTGTTTTTAAGGCGCCGGCTGTGAGTCTTACGCGATGATGAAAAATCGAGGATGATGTCAGCAGTGTGGGCTGGCGCTGTCGGGCTCGAGGTCACCCCCACGAGTGGCTGTTTGGGCTTCCTGCACCCCACCGGGGCAGCGTGGCACCCCGCAAACAGAGAGACGGGTAGGCGAAAGCGTAGCAACAGCAACATCCAATGTGGTCCACGGCCCGTCTGGAATTGTCCCAACGAGGCAGCAGGGACCGCAGCCGTATTCTCGAGTGTGCTGTGTCCCCGTCGTGTTCCGGAGCTAGTTCCAAAATTCTGGCGCTCTCCGGTGCATAGTCTCGTGTGGATTCCTCGAGTTTTCTTTGCTCCGCGGGTGAGCAAAGGGCAGGCGTTGTGGGAGGACGCTCAGCCGACCGAGATCTCCCGCGACTCGTCCCTGACCGAAGGCGAACACACGCATCACGGCCCATCCACGTCGCGTTCTGTCGTGTGTAGAGTCTCACGCATCGTATTCAAACAGCTCGCGCGGCGGGCGGGGCGTTCCAGATTGCCTGCAGGGACAGAATAACGGACGCCGTGCCGTAGCACTCGGAACTCATCTCGGATGCTTCATCGTGTTGAATGATTTTTAAACAGAGCTGAACCCGTAGCGTCCCTCATCGCCCAGGATCACTCATCTATCTTTCAATAACCATCAATTAGACGCATCTTCCCCTAAAACCATAGTATGGCCTTTGCGTAAATGATGCTAAAAATAACACGTCCCAACAAAGAAGGAGTCATTTTTTAGAAACCTGAAAAATAGGCGAGTCCTGATTGCAATAACAGGATTTCAGCAACATAACTATTTTTGCTCTGTTATTCCATGATTTTTGTGTTTTGGGCAGGTAATTCATTTTAAGGGCATCCTCACGATCTATCGTTAGTAAAGTTAGTAAGTATATGTTCCTTTTATAGAGTCACACCGTTGAATATCTTTGTACATTGAATGGTGACTATTAAAAATTTGTCTTAGAGAAAACTGTAATTTGGTTTATATGCAAATTTGTAGTGCCTCAATTATTACATGTATGTTTATCTATCTATCTATCTATCTATCTATCTATCTATCTATCTATATGTGTGTGTGTACACGTGTTAACAGCATGATTACGACACTTGAAATTCTGCCCAAAGCTCCATCAGACAATCTCAGACGTGTCTATAACATCGTTCTGTTACATCTCAAAATCTGAAATGCTCAAATTTCCCCATGCAGAGAGGCGTCGTTCAAACTCTCTTACTTGGAAACGCTTTCTGCAGGAGCTGACACCGTCTCTAAGGGCAATCTCATATTTTTGGCTCGTCTGGAGGCGTCTGATTGTGGATTTTCACTATTCATTCTGCCGATCTGGAAATAAAGACTTTTTCTGCTTCTTCTTTTTTTTCCCCCCAGTGGCTCGGTTTACGTAACATCTCACCCTTAGCTCACAGCAGGTATTCAGGTATCAGAAAAAGTCCTTTTTGTTCCCATAAGAACTTCGAGCCTACATGGTGGAAGGTATGAAGTTAAATGAACCCTATTATCAGACAATGACGACATAACCCTAAAACTCGTGATCCGTACCTACATACGTGTCCCTAACGCGCGTGTTAACGGTGTAGATACAAGCGAAGGGCGTGCCGTAACGTAATCTGCTTACTAACCTGATACTATAATTAATTGTGACCGAGTCTCATGATGAGTGACCTTGAGTCTCTTCGTGGCTTTCCTCCCTCCCCTACTTTTTCCCTCTCTGGCCTCTCTCTCGGTCAAGAGCATTCTTTGCAGTCCTGTCGCTTCCACGCCGTCTACACCCGGTGAAGCTGATTCGGCAGAGCCCGGCTACCTGCAATCAGCAACTGGAATCCTGTTTTTTCTTGCAGCCAAAGTCCCCAGACCAGCAACAGCCAACCCCTCAGGCGTGGTCCTCAAAATTACAGACCTGCTCTTGGGCGTGCACCCTACTTTCCAGCGGGACGCTGTGACGATGTCATGTCTTCGTCCAGGTCACCTTGGCGTTGGACATCGGCACCGATTAGCTGCCACGAGTCTCCTGCCGTTGCTTTTGCTTTCCCGTGGTGCTTCGCTGCATGCAATCTGTGTCGTTAAAAATATCCATGGTGCCAACAAAGTCGCTCCTAAGTGGCCGAGGAGGACGTGGCTGTCTGGGCCGATGCCGTCACCCCCGGCGCGTGCGTCAGACCCCATTCATCTCTTCCTGAGATGTCGGTGTTTGCCGACAGCCTGCTCTTCCCGGAGACGTGAGAGATATTTATTTTTTACTCTCTATCCCAAGTCATACGCGTTCGGTTCGTGCTGGGATTCACCCTCGCAGAGGACTTGTCGCTTGTCTGCTCCGTTGTCCCTTCGCCTGCCGACTCCCGGGGTCCGGCTAAGAGAGGCTGACGCATTGTGGGCCCGAACCCTGCCGTCTCCTCCCAGGTGCCCGGTGTTGGAGCAACATACGGCAGGTGACACACACACCCGTTGGCTGTCCCTTTAACACACGTTTCGTGCGGTTCCGAGTGGAGGTCGACTCTTCCTTCAGCCAAAGCAGAACAACCCAAAACAGTGGCCGATGGCGTGACCTTCGTTGTCAAGCTCTTACGATAAGCTTTCTTGCATGGCCCCCTGTTATTATCTTTCTTCCCGAGCACGCAAGTGTCCAGTTCGAGTCATCAAAACTCTTCCTTTGGGTTTAATAAAGTCAGAATCGGTCGTGAAGCACCGAAGGACTGCGCCCGCCATACACGATCGCAGGGGGTCGGCATTTGACGGTATTTAGGGGGTCCCCGGGCGGTGGGCGTCCGCTGGGTTTATTCCAGACTGAGATCGTGAGGCGGGCAGATGGAGAGACTTCCTTCCGGCGAGATGTGACCTTACAAGGCGGAGCGGGGCAGAACGACACGTGGACCTCAAGAGCTTCGTGTCGCTGGAGAGATTTCTCTGCTCAGTGGGGCGCTTCGCCGCTGGCCGTCCCCTTTCCATCACGGTGGGGCGTGTTTGCTCGAGACGGCAGAGTCAACGACCTTTCTCGGACCTGTGCGTGGTGGGCTGATGGGCAACGGGGAACTGGAACTGAAGGGTATGTGTGCAAGTGTGTGTGTGTGTGTGTGCATGTGTGCACATGTGTGTGCGTGTGTGTGTGTGTGTGTGTGTGTGTGTGTCTCCCATGCAGGGAGACAAGCCAGCGGTTTCATGTGACGTAGAACCACCGTGAAAAGATGCTCGGCAAAAAATTCATCTCCACCTTCACCGCTGTTGTCACATAAACATCCAGGAACTCTACATCGCTCTCGGAAGACCAGGGTCCAAGGCAGCACACGTGCTCTGACCTGCGGCGAAACGGGGTGAGATGGAGACCGCCCGTGTCACACCTCCAAAGAGCGTGGCACATTCTAGTTTGGGGGACAGAGATGAAGCTCATTGAGTGCCTTAGCTCCCTCTGCAGTGAGCGGCGGCCGAAACGGTTTTATCTGGAAATGCTCGTTACTTCCTCGCTAATCACGCCAAGGATACATGGGACGTTTTGGGTTTTAGTAGCTGTGCTTTGACTTAGGGAGATCATTTCATTGCGATCGAGCGGTGGCCACGTCCGTGGTGACAGAAAATCCAGCGTCCCAGGTGGAAGATAAAGAGTATGATAACACCCCATGGCTGCAGAGACGCTGTCGCGACGCGCCCTTCCGGAACGCCGCGGAAGCACCCGACCGAGGGAGACCGTTCCCGCCGTGCGTGGCGTCCTGAGGCGGCCGTGGCCGAGCGCGTCCTCGGTGACGCGAGCTGCCAGGCTCGCAGCATCGCTTCTCTCTGGAGCCACCGTGAACTTGGACGTCGCTTACGGACGCTGTGAGGGAACGGGCTGGCGTTGGCCGAGCGAGCTGCATCGCGGACAAAGAATGCAGCGCGTGTCTCCGTGGACAGCTCGTCCCCCGTGCAGGAACCCCTTGCGTCCGTGGCAACGCTCGCTCCGTCCCCAGCGACGCCTCTGTCGCCGTGCCACTCGGGGACGCGGATGACGGCCACGTCTTGGCCGAGTGAGACGTCTTTGGCCGAGCCTGCCTTCCTCACGGTCCTTCCCGGGTTTTATAATCAACGTGACCCGGGAGACGGCGAGTGTGTCCGTCCTGCCGAGCGTGAGAGCTGCCGGGACCAGTGTTGACGGTGCAGAGTGAATGACAATGGGAAGGAGGCACAGAAGGGAGACCGAGGCACAGCGTGCACCCACGGTCCCGAAGCACGGAGCACGGGGCCACCGTATGGTAAATACCTGTCCTCTGTCTCTGCCCCAGTCGACTAGGTGCGATCGGAGACTGGACCAGCAGCCCCGTCATTGGGGACATAACTGGACACGTCAGCAACTTGCATGGAATTTACGTGGACACGCTTGCCGAGCGCCTGACCCCGGCTACGCCCCTCCCCGTGACACCCTGGGCAGCTCACGGGGTGCGTGTGCGAGGCTGCAGCACCCCGGGGCCACGCGCCCGTGCACACAGCGGCGTGCGCTAACACCGGCGGCCTGCACAGTGTGTTTCGAGCAGACGGAGGTACCTTCTCTGCAGGAGCTCAGGGGACAGCAGGCCCCACGCCCGCGCCCGCCGCCGGCCTGCGGTAAGACGGCTCGCCGGGGCTGGCTGCCAGCCCTTCGCGTCCTGCCGTCGCTGGCTCTGACAGGGTTCACCGTACCTGGAATGCGAGGCGACCTCTGGGGCCGGCTGAGGGCGCTCCTTACGTAGCTGGAGAGCAGATACTCAAGCGGGGGTGTGTCCCCTTCAAAGGACGCACACGGCTGCCCGTGGGGACCGGTTTCCTACGGCTGCGTAACAGGGGACGTCGCGTGTAGTGGCTTCCTAAGTGTTGTCCCGCCGTTTCCAGGGGCGAGAGAACCTGGCCACGCTTCAGCCGGGGCCCCACAGGGATTCTGTCCAGCTGTCAGCGGCCACCTTGCTCTCTGGAGCTCACGACCTTCCAACGTTTCCATCCCTCGTGCCGACGGCCTGGAGCCACCCGCCGCTTTCCTGCTGGCTGCCGGCAGCTCCCCGAACGCCGAGGCCAGCGGGACCCTCTCCGGCTGCCGTCGGATGAGGGAGCACCTCACACACGCGTCCCGATCCCGCGGGCGGCGTTTCCCACGTCACCTGCCAGCGTCCAGGGCCGGTCCGAGTTGCAGGTTGTCAGCAGAACGTTCCGTCTCAACCTTGGACACCTGTCCTTGTTTTCTTGGTCAGACGACACCCGTTTCTATTTTTTTTTATGCTTCCGCACCAAAGAAACTGCGTCTTATCTCACTTACGCCATGAAAACCGGCAAACGGTTATCGACGTGTCCGCACGGAGCCTCTTAGAGGCTGTGCTTGTCGTCTCTTCTGCTTCCGTGCCCCGTGACACGGATGCTGTGTCCCCCTGTCTCCCGTCACCTCCAAACAAGCTAGGGTTTACCTGGCCTCAGGGACCGCTGACAGGGTACGCTCTGTGAGATCTCCTTCCCCTTCCCGAGGACCCACGAGGTCCTCGTCCCTCGAAGGTGTGGTCCCCACGTCCAGCGCAGGGAGCTGGCGAGCTCCTCACACACTCCACTTGTCCTCACTGCTTCAAGTTCATGGGCTCACTCACGCCCTGCTCCCCTGTGGGGAATCCAGGCGTGTACGAATGCTCAGAAACCCTGCAGGGGACAAGCCCGGGGACAGGACAGCAGACCTGGGACTTTCCGCCGTTGTCCCCTCCGGCAATAAGCTGCTGGCCCTCTCCCCTCTCTCCGACCTGCTGCTTCCGATTAGTTGAAGGTTTTGTTTCATTTCGATGGACGCATACACAGGTAGGACCCGGGAGGTTTTCTCAGCTAACAAACAGACAGCTTTCCCCCGCCCCCCACTGAGGTAACAAGGACGCCTTGCCCAGCTCTCTGAGTGTGTAGACGCCGACACGTATTTCCCGTGACCGCTGGTTGAATGCAGAGCTACGTGGTTTTCGAGATCAGATTCATGAAATGACTCGCAGGGTGGGCAGTGCCCTGCGTAGACCCTTCAGAGCCTGGGGTGCCTTTAGCCTTGCTGAGGGGGTTGCTAGAATCCGCACCCCACCCCTCCCCGCCCCGGACACCGCCGTGGGGTTCTGGCTCTTGTGGGTTTGCTGAGATATGCTCCCTTCTCTTTTTTTCTTTGTTTCCGCGGGGACTTACCTTGGGGAATTCGCAGGTCAGGCTGCTACGTAGACGCCGTATGCAGAAGTCGCTCTAGGAGAAGAGGCTGCACGAAGAATGTTTCTCCAAACTCCTGTGAGCTCGTGGGGACACTGAGCAGCCAGCACTTGGGACAACGGGGGTGGTGGGGGGGGGGACGTGGGCTTCCTGCGAAAAAACGACGGGCGTTTCAACACATTTTAACGCTGGTCACGCCGTCCTTCTGAACCCTTCTTGGTGCTGTTAACTATTTTGAGCCGCCTCGAGCCACCCCCTGTTTGTTTATGCCGCTAATAATAACAAAGCACATCCGTAACCCCGGAGAGATTTGTGTCAATGCCTGGAATTGCACACGATCACCAAACAAATGACATCGTTCTAGGCTGGCGATGGCTTTGTCTGCAGACCTCGGAGTACCATGCTTTTGAGAACGGAACTCGGGTAGCATACGTCCGGAAACACCTAGAGAGAGCGAGCGATTAAGCTCCCACCTTGGCCCGAAGCCAATGCTTTTATGGATTTAGAAGAAAATGCATCGATGGGCTTGGCCTCATGAAGCGTCTGCGCAGTAAAGAAAATCCCATCGCACGATGCCCACGTGGCAGCGTTGGCGGAGGCAACGCCGTGCTGGCCTGGAGGAACGGGACAACTACAGGTGAGTCAGAGACGATCAGAACGTGTTTCGTAAAAGCCGGGGCCGTCGTGGACGACTTCAGCGTTCCCCGAGGGTCCTGAGTCCTTGGGCTCCACGGCGTGGGATGTCTTAAGAAGCGCTTTATCGCCAACACGTGGGACGGTGGTCCGCCCACAAGTGTTTCCTTCCAGTTCAGGGCCACGAGTGGGCTCCGGGCGATAAATGTTCTTCCCCCAAGTAAGAGACCCCACCCGCGTCCAACGGCCATCCTCACATTTGCTCCTTCTTTTGCTTTCCCCGGGGGACGCGCAGCCTCCAACACCGAGTTCCCGCGTTGCCCACCACATGCCAGCTGTCCTTCCTGTCCCCATTCAGCTGTCATTTCCCTTCCCTTCCTGGACCACAGGTCCGGCCGTTGATTCGTGTCTACGTGTCACCGTTTATTACTTGCGTGGGGAGCGCGGGAGACAAAAATCTCGTCGCCAGAGACCCACCTGTGGCCTTGCGTAAACCAGTGTTCGCCGTTTGCTAAAAAGCTGCCATTTCTAGTGCCGCCGTGAGTGTTCCGGTTCTGGGTTCGAATCCCCAAAACCGTGGCACCTTGAAGTCCCGCACCAAGGTACTTATCCCGTCTTCGCCGCAGCTGTCCGATCGGGATGCAGTGTGGGCAACGGATACTTCCCGAAATTTTTCCGATGGCTACAGAGTATTTGGGGCAGTGGCCCGTTCTGTATCCACGGGTGCTGCCGTTGAGTTATTAATAGGATCACCATGAAATAACCTGGCGTGATGAGGAAGAGCCACAGGACAAGGGAGTAAGGGAGGCGAGGAGGGTGGTTTCCACTCTACCCTACGCCTTCATGTGTAAAAGACACAGTTATAGACCGTGAAGCTAATTATGTAGACCTCAGCCCAGTCACCTACGAGTTTTTGCTCCAATCCACCCTCATTTGAGCTTTCAAAGCTTCTTAGCCTATAAGATGCCGGTGTTGAAACGACCGAGAGCTCCTTGGAGAAATCAGGGTTGGATTCTAGAAATGGGGCAGGAGATACTCAAGATGATCCTGGAGCATCTGAGCGAGCCAGAAAGCAAGAAGGACTCAATGCACGAACGAACGGGAAACCAGGAACAGAGCCCGGCGATGGGGGTGCACAGACGTGGCCCCAAAGGTGAGAACGTTGGTGAGTTCTCGCCGGCCCAGGCGAGGACACGGTGAGGGAGAAAATGAAGTCGTGGATTAGAACTCGAAAGTGTCCAATAGCACGCACCACCCCTCACGGGCACACATGACTCCATAAACTAACCAACCGGCGGAAAGCATCCATTGCTGACTTCTGCCGTACCCAATCGCCACGTTGTCACTGGCGCACAGCAACGTGACGTCCTCCTGCAAGGTCACAGGTCAGAAGCCCCCGATGGCTCTCAACGGGCGCAAAATGAGACACGCCGTCGGGAGCCCTGAGTTCTTTGGGGGGGGGGACCCAGAGGGAAATCCAGCCTTTGCCTTTCTTTTTTTTTTTATCTCGAGACCCCGTAGTCTGAAGGATTTCAGGGTTGCGATCGTGATGGTGTTTTTCTCACTCTCTGTAAATATTTAGACACTTCATACCCTGTCGATGTGACCATTTCTCTATCCTCTTGGGGGAATCAGAAACTTCTCTGATCTGAAATGACCTCTTTGATCGAGGGTTGCGTGCCAGTGTGAGTGTGCGCATGTCAGAGTGCGTGTGTGTGCCTGTGTACGCTTGTGTGTGTGCAGACAGCTGTGACAATCGGCTGAGTCTCACTCGCGCTGCTGTAGCAAAAGGCTCCTACGTTTTAGCGGGAGCTAAATCTGGGGCTGACTGTTGTCCTTGCCTTCCTTTTCTCTGCCAAAGCAAGGTTTGAAGGGTTTATTTCTACCAGGGACCAGGTGAGTCTGGTGGTCGAAGAGAAATCTTGGCAGAAAGGGGACGGCTTAACACGTTTCAGCTCAGAAGGGACACATGTGTGCGCCCTTCACGTTGTGTTGGCAGAGGCGGACGGTAGCCGGTGGGGAAGGTGTGAGGGTTCCCCAGAGACGGCACGGGATATTTTGAAGATGGGATGCATTCTTCCACAGCAGCCCACGTCCTCGCGTGCAGCAAAACCTGTCCTGCGTCCCCAACGTGTGCGTGACCTTGTAATTCTTTAAAAATAATAGTAATAATAATAAGATTTCAGGGCCCTTAAGAGAGGTCGTTTGATTGGCATCTTCCGGCGTGAGTGATTCAGGAGTGAGACGGTTTTGTAGAAATCTAGACAAACGTCGTTTTTTGGGGGAGGACGGAGGTCAGCCCCTCAGACAGGGCGAGCCGGGGCGACTTGGCCGATTGGATGGGCAAAGACACAAGAGCCTGGGGTTTGCAATGTGTTTATTCTCCTGCATACACAGCAGCGACAAAACCACCCGCTGCTGTCCGTCCTCCATCATCCCCAAAAGTCACCTGGTCGTCAGCACTCTGTGTTCTGACTGCAGGACACGCTTTTCATCAGCTAACGACACGCAACAGAGCTCAGAACCTTCTAGAATCTCCTGGCAAGGAGAATACACACACACACAGACACACACACACACACACACACACACACGCACGCACACACGCACACAGGTTTTATATATGCACGTGAGTGTGTGTGTTTGAATACAACACGTTAAGAGGTGTCTCACGGCAAACAAAAGCCCATTTCACCGGCAACGCGAGCTTTCTCTACATTAACGCGTAAAACACTTCTAGCATCATTTGGTATTGGATTAGTTCCAGCTCTTAAATCCACGGCAATCTAATCTCGGGCTCGTAGATGTTGCTCGGGGGATGTAATGCGTGCTGTCAGCTCAAAGTCCTAATGGGATTTGTCTTTCGTTCCCGAGGACAGAAATCCTGCGATAATAAAACGCACCGCAAAAAAATGGGGAACGCGTGAGGCTATGCAGTGACTCGAGATTTTAAGAAGAAGCACAGCCGTACTTGAGAAATCTATAAACTTTCATATTGATTTTGATGCCGACCAGAGAAAGCGTGAAATGCATGCTTCTTAATTCCAGCAAAACGAGAAACAGTAATTATCATTCACATTTTCTCTCAGTCGGTCTTCCAGAGCCGGAGAAAAAAGAGAAAATATACCAAAAAAACACACCATTATTTCCATTAGTACAGCGATACGTTTCTAAACTAGTAGAAAATGAGAAAGTGCTAGACCTTGCTTTCACTGTGATCGCAAATATATGCCTTCAATTTTCCTGAGATGACAACCCCAGACAAACTTAAATTACGATCAACGGCAATCCAATATGGATTCTAAAAATCAATGGAGAGGACTCAAAATTTCGTTTCCATAGTTGACAGGATCATACGCACGGCATAGCGGAGTCTACATTTTTCTCACCGGTGGTATTATATTATTATTATTATTATTATTATTATTATTATTATTATTATTACTATTATTATTATTATTATTACTACTCACAGATGATGTAAGCACCTCTGCCTCGTAGCAGGTGTGGTCTTCAGGTCAAAATCATTGCTCACCCCACAGATATTTGTCATGTGACTTCCGTGTGCTGGATATTTCGCTGCCAAGTTCGCAGCGAGTGGCACAATATCCACCACGTGTGAGCCACGTGCTGAATGCCTGGGGGCAAATGCTGGGTGTGGGGCCTGCGACTCCCCACCCCACGCCTCGGCCACCCTACATCCCTTGTACGCCCTACAGTGAAGGACTTCAAACTCGGGGGTGCCTTTCCGAAATTTTGTCCAAGTAGACATCTACCGATGACTTTGGAGAAATCGATTTACACACACACTCAGGGTTTCGGGGCTCCCATGAATGGTCCTAAGGCTTTCTGGTTACCACCCCAAAATTCTTTTCCACGTTACAAAACATCGCCCATCACCTCCCTCGGCCCATCTTCCCGTCCTGCCTGCCACGCACGGCGCGTGACGTGAGCGCCCACCTCCCAGCGCCCGCTCCGGGGGAGCGTTTTTGTCGGGGGCTCGTGGGAAGCGCTTCCCAGCCTTCCACGTGCCCCCACGAGGAGGGACGCGCGCTCTCGTCCGGATGGTCTGGGTTTAGACGGAAACAAATCAGCTGCTGTAGCTCAGCCCTGCCGACGCCTTTGCGTGCACAGGTGGAGGTTTTCTGTAGGTGACACGGGCACATGCATGGGGTGGAGCCCACGGGTACCGTGTCTCGAGTTCCTGTTCACGTGCTCTGGGCTGATAAAATCACGGCAAAGGGTAAAATGCGGGTGGAAATGGACGTCTGGAGCATTTATCCCAGTGACCGCCAGTTGTCAAGCCGCAGGAGTGACAGGAGGCGTCCTGCTTGCGTCCCCACCCTCCTCGCCTGCCCTGCCGTCCCCAGCGTCCCCTCATGCCCTTCCCCCTTCTGGCCCGAGCCCTCCCTGCTCGCTCAGACCCGCCACGTCCCCGGGAAGCCACCGTTACGTCACAGACCCCACCCCGGTGCCCAGGGCAACATGACAGACGAGTGAATACCTTTCTCAGCCGCCACGCAAATCCTCCAATGCCGGTCCGTCTTTGTCATGGCTGACGTCCTCCACGGGCAGGCGCTGTGTCACCATCAGGGCCAGCACGGTTTAGAGTGCCAGCATGTGTTTGTGGGAGCGATGGGCTCACGGCGGAGCGAACTCGCAATGTGCGTGCGTCTGGGTGTGTGGGGAGCCGGCTGGGCTCCTTGCTGAAGGGGACTAGGGACCCTCACTGGGGACCTGCGAGGGCTGGCCTGTGAGGTCAGAGAGAGGCTCCTGTGTGGGCCAGCGACGGGCTGATCCATCGCAGACACAACACCCATCATGCAGCATCCTCCGTACTGACCAGAATCCGCACTGGGCGTTCACGAGCCCTCCCCGTGTGTCAGGTGACGAGGCCAAGCTGAACCTGGACTTCGCCCTCCTGGAAGACGAAACAAGATGGGAACTTGCCCAGATGTTTTTAACATGCCTCCCCACCCCCCCCCCGTATGCACAGCGATCATTAGAAATGGTTTTATTGGGGTTCTACCATTTCTTGACATTCTTGCATAGACGTTGTCTCTGGGAGCTCTCCTAAGGCTGCCAGATGACTTTGTGGGATGGTTGTCGTATCTGGAGAGGTGGCGACAATCTTCACGTATGTTAACAAGAGCACGCACGAGGCCACTCTCGGCCTCAGAATGTCGATGGCAGCACCCAGAGATCTTCCGTTGAGTTTTTTTTTCCCCTCCTGACTCTGGTCTGTCTGTCCCAAGTTCCCCACACAGCATTTTTATCTTATTGACGATGCAAAGCACTGATTTATGAGAAGGATACAGATAAGGCATTAAAGGGGAAACATCAGGAGAACAGGTATGCATAAAAAGAAAGACGGGTGTGCTGAGTGCCAGGGGCACGAAGATGTTTTATTGATAAAGCCATGCTTCGTTTTTAATAATGCAACATCTCCACGTCCGTTTGTAGTTATGTAGATAGCGCCTTGCATATTTAAAACCGGTTCCCCGGGGAGGTTGGACAGAGATGCTAATGATTAGATAGATGGATGTAAAGGGATGTTATTCTCGTGTTTTGGGGAGAAGCTGCAGGTGTGAGGAGGAAACAGGAAAAGAAGGGACAGTCAGAATTTTCAGATGGCTTTTTTTTTTCCCCAGCAGCCACGAGATGTGTTTGCCCTGGAATGAGATCCAATAGCATCTTCATTCCCCGTGTCCGCCGATACTCGTGTTGACATAGCTCACCGTCGTAGCTAGATTATGTACTCTGAGAAGCTGGTTGGATTTGGGGACACTTCATTAGTTGCATTTGTGAGGACAAACGGTGCAGTGGCTTAGTGCAAAAGAACTACAGGATGAGACGGTAAATACACATAGAACGGGAAGGCGATGTCTAATGATGCTCCTGCGTCAGGCTCTGCTGTACAAAAAGGAATTTAAAGCTGTGGTTTGGCAAATAATTTCTGTGAAAACGTCAGCGGGTGGTTTGCCTCAAGTGACAAGCTCAGTGGGAAATGTGCCTGCAAAGGTACAGGATGGATGTGATCTCACCGAACTCTCGAAAAGGCAGGAGAAAGTTGGAGTACGTCCCCTTCCTTAGTTTGGACGAGACTGTGAAGTTGCAGTGAGCGAGACAGGAACACAGATCAATGGGATAGAACCCACGAGCCGAGAAGTCAACCCTCGCATTTATATAAAGTCCGCTGGCTTTCGCCAAGAGTGTTATAAAAAACTCGGTGAGGGAAGAAGAGTATTTTCAATAAATGGTTCTACGTCGTGTGGGTATCCGTATGCGAAAGGATGAATTTCAACGCTTACCACGTACACGAAAATGAACTCAAAAATAAATCAAAGATGTGAATATAAAAACGGAGGTCTTCGAGATATAGGGGGAGAAAAAAAAGAGAAAATGTGCAGGGTCTTGGGTGTGAGAAGCATTTCTTAGATTCTACCTCAAAAACCCAAGCTTTAGAGGAAAACAAAGGCGTACCTCAGAGTCCATCGAAATTTAAAGCGTTTGCACTTCAGAAGACGCCATCGAGAGAACCCAAGACCAGCGACCGACTGGGAGAACAGACTTGCGAATCACATTTCTGGGAAAAGACTCGTATCTAAAAAAGATTTTTAAAAAAAGTCTTACAATTCAGTCATCATAAACAACACTGCTTTTGAAACGGGCAAAATAGTTGACTAGACGAAGCACATAGGGTGAGAGAAGATATTCCACGTCATCGTGATGAGACACGGTTTCACAGCTATTACGATGATTATAATCAACAACGTAGGAGGTAGCTAACAGGCGGATAATTAATAGATAACAGGTGAACGTTTCTGGTGGGACCCGGTGATGACGCACAGGATTGAGGTAGCAGCCTGACAGTTTCTTAAAACATTAGACATTAATCGGCTGTAGAACATAGCCATTCCACTCCTAGATCTCATTCCAAGAGCGATGAAAATATACGTGCGTGGAAAACAGTTGCGCACCAATGTTTACCGCGGCGTGATTCACAGTGGCCACCAGCTGGAAGCAAAACAGGAATAACCGTCAGCAGATAACCGCAAGAAAAGAGTATGGTCTCTCCTTGCCATGGAAAATATTACCCCTCCGTATCTAAGGAAGGGTGGGCGCACGCCGCCAGTGTGGATGGACGTTGGACAGCATCACACTCAGTCGGGGAAGGAAGCCAGATGCCAGAACTGCCTGTTGTTCGCATTCATTTCCGCAAAACGCTCAGAAATGGGACATTTGTGGAGAGGGCGGACGGTAGACGAGTGAGATCGGGAATGTTTTATTCTTTGGTGAATTGATTTTGTGGTATGTGTGTTTCTTCTTGGCGAAGCTCTTAAAACACACACACACACACACACACACACACACACACAGACACGTGGGTCAGCACAGGAATTTGGGGAAGAATCGGAGAGCCTGTGGATCAGCCTGCAGGGTCACCTGATCAGGGACGTGATCGTGACCCTGTACCGAGCTTTGTGAAAGTTACGAATGTTTCGAGCACTGCCCCCATCTGCTGGGGAAGGTTCCCTGACCGGGCTTCTCATCCTGCCCCCCGAACGATGTCAGATTTCCCAAATTTCGTGTCGTCGGGGCGGGCTGGGTCCTGGGGCGTGGGCGTGGGGACAGTGCCCGCGATTAATTCACCCCCAACCTTGCAGAAATGGTCTTTGTTTGGCGTAAGCCAGGCTAGGGTTCACACTCCTGAGCTGCCAGCTGCAGCGTGGAAATACCTTCAGAGGAGGAGGATCTGGGAGAAGGCTGGGGGGTGAGGTTAGGCTGACGGGAAGGTTCATTCTAACTCTCGGGTCCTAGAGGAAAAAGACTTCACAATGAGGAGTGCGTGTTTTCTGGAAGGCGGTGCTGATGTTTATCAGAGCGTTGCTCAAGCTCTTGATGTCCCAAACGAAGAACTGAGTACGACTCTGACACACAGTAGAGAAGAAAAGCTTTATTAGAACGGAAAGTTCACTCCCAGACGTGGACACAGGCCTGAGCAAGGGAGACGTGGCTCCCAGAGGCCTGGTGACAAAGCCTTTGGGGGTCTTCATGCCCGTGGGCTGTGGGCGGTCACTTTTCTCAGAGGGGCGGGCTTCCCTGATGGACAGCTGAGACGGACGGGACTCAGGGAGTCCTCGTTTTGCGTTCTGTTCTGCGCATGTTGGTTCCCAGAATTCAGTCTGTGATCACGATGCTAATGAACTTCCGGGCGCCTGCATCACATTATAAGGATGGTGTGATGAGGCTCAGATGAGATGAAGGTCGTCGGTGCAGGTGCGAGTGACTGGCTTAAACTGGTACCTAAATCTCCAACTATTGGTTTCTTTGTGTGAGTTGAAAAAAATGCCTTCTGGCTGCCGAATTGTGGGTGGCTTAGGGCGGACCCCTTCTGGGATAGGGTGACCTCCGTGTCTTTGCAGGCAGACCCCAAACCCCCCTTATTATGAGCGTGGATGCTGAGGGGCTGGAGGCCTCTTCTTTTGTATCTGCTTCCTGCTGATGAGGGTCACAGTCCCCGCCTCCAGGGGCTCCATGGGGCTCCTCCCCTCCCTGCCTCAGTCAGGGCGGGGTCTCGGGTGTCCTGCTGAAGTGCCACCTCAGTCCCTACACGCGGAAACGAAGGTACAAACTCGTTATTTAAAACATACATCTCTTCATTTCTATTGTCGATTTGCCTACTGAGCGAGTTAAGGGAAACAGGCTTGGTTAATATATTTCTTAAAGAGTAAAAAGAATGACCTTTGGCCTAACGTCCCCTCCCCCCTCAGACTCCGAGGGCCCTGCCTGGCCTCACACCATTTCTGCTTCACAGCGGACTGATGATTTTGAGACACAAGGGTTGTGGGTGAGAGTTACCATTGTCCCCTCTGCCTTCACCCACAAATCCCACCACCAGATAGGATAATAGGGGCACGCCGCTGTCACCGATGGGGACACGTTGACTTGTCTGAGTGCGTGTGTCTATAAGAAGACAGTCGAGCCAGTGAGCTAACCACTTCACGTGCTACTAAATATTTTGACCTCTCGTACCTGAAAAATATAAAGACCAAAATGGCGCCCCGCGTGGGAGTCTTTGGGGGAAGCCACTGTCCCCACATTTTGTGTCTGTGGCGACAGCTGTGCAGGAGGCGTTTGAGACGATCAAGGTAGGTGACTTCATTTCATTCGTTGATATCGGACGGAGTCAAACCGCGATGAACTTGAAGCAACGTTTAGTAGCTGTATCAGTATCGGATACAGAGACCATGATTCCTGGCGTTTCATCTTGACTTCAGAGACACGTGTGCAAAGTCTTAGGAGTATTTTTATAAGAGAGGTCAAGGGTGTGGTACTCTGTAGCCCCTGCTGAGAGGCGAACCCTCATCACGGAACGTGACTTAGTAACGTTGCTGACTTGCCTCTGCAAGTCTGTGTTTTTAAGTCCTTCAGCGTGAAACTGATGCCGACTGTAAGATTAGCTTGATTCACGTTCTTGCATGTTTATCCTTTAAATGTATTTCTCTGTACGTTGTGTGATTTCCTAACCAAAGTGTCTCAGGTGCATTATCTAAAGTTTCTCCCGACGACGTAGCATCAGAAGGGCATTGCATTGACTACTTCATACGCATTTCTTTTACGAATATGGGAAATCTTTTTTTTTTTAATAATTCAATTTTCTTTTTTTATTCTTAATCTCACATTAGCTTTTATTTTTTTTTTCTGCAGTAATATCATTTTAACCCCCGAACTGCATTTTCACGGGATAGCCAACGTTTTTTTTTTGTTGTTGTTGTCGTTGCTGTTTTCTCCCCACAAATAACATTTTGACTTCGTTCTTCTTGGCATCTGTTGTGTTTATGTGCATTTTGGATCACCCGCTTTCATTTTTCGGAATCGCACGTGTAAACAGATTTCAACTTTTGCTGTGACTTTTTTTTTTTTAATTTTTTTTTTCTTTTGCTGGGTGGTATCTCTGTCTTCGGACTTTCTTTTTTTTTGCAAACGTCTTGTTTTTGAATTCTCTTTTTTTTTTTCTTCCCCCTTTATTCTCCTCCTCACTCTGACCCCAGGAGCCAACACAAAGAGAAACGCAGATGATATCACCAGTAATGACCGTGGTGAAGACGAAGGTATTTTTTGCTTTTTTCGTTTTTTTTTTTTTTTTCCAACCTCGACCCTGATGCATGATTTTATATCTATTTCTCTCTCTCTTCCTCGTTCTTTCTCTCTTTTTTTTTTTTCCTTTTCCACTCGTTTTTCCTCCCCTTCCCCGAGACAAGTACACGGTGGTGTACTTCCTTATTTTCTTCTTGTCTGAAACCCGCTACCGTTTTTAACCTCGGTGACTGCGGAGGTGACGGGCAGTCGCTTGTGACAGCACCTGGCAAGGTTGTGTCGGAATGTGGAGTAAACCAATGTGATTTGCAAGAAAGTCTACCTTTTTTTTCTTTTTCTTTTTCTTTTTCTTTTTCCCCCCTTTTTTTTCTGGCTTGGTCACAAGAAGAGAAACTGGAATTTTAAAGCGTGCATGTGTACTTTCTTTTCTTCCTCCCGAATGCCCTCCTGTAAGTTCGTGTTGTACTTGGAGCTTTCGTCTTTTTCATTCCTCCTGTCACCACTCCGTGAGACACACCGCGCTAGGACTCTGGGGGCAGGGGGGCTGGCACTTCACTTTGTTTTCTTCTTTTCAACACACTGATTTCAAAAATAAGGTTTCCAGAATCTTCTCCGGCGCCCAGTGCCGTACATGAAGAAGCATGTTTGTCTCGACGATATATCGTTGTTTCATTTGGCACTGCCTTGTAGCAGCATTTAAAGAAAAAAAAATAGGGATGATAGCCAAGAATGGAGGAAAAGTGTAGAAGAGCGAGCTCTTTGCACCTTTCTTTCCACAGCACTGCTGTTTCGAAAACATGTCCACCCCCAAAAGACGTTTGCTACCAATTAAAATTTGCTTCTTGAAGGATCTCACATTGATTGACAGATGGTCCACCAGAAAAAAAAACTTGATTATTTTTTAGAGATGAAAGATGGATAGCATCCATGCGACCACTTAACACATTATATACCCCCTCCCTCAGCAGAACAAGTGGTGTACAAGGAAAATCAAATCTAAAATAAGTGTCCACGAAGGCTTTAAGTGACAAGAAATAGCGCGTTTCGCCTTCCCGAGTGGCCAGAGCCGTGGCCCGTCCACTGATGTACCCTGAAAAGATGAGGGTGCTTGAGTTCATGGCGTCCATCACCAAATATATATTTGGTTCTCGGGCTGAAAGGCAATTCGAACACGCAATGCGTGGCACAGATGGTGTGTTACAGACTTGTACGCGTGAAACCCGCACGATCTTATGAACCAAGGTCGCCCCCCGGTACGTTTAATACAATTTAAGAGAAAAGAGAGAAGTGAATTGTGAGCTGCTAGCCTTTCTGGTCACCAAGATTCCTCCAAAAATGCCTTTTTATCAAGGGCTTGTCTTTGTTGCACGCTTGGATTTCATATAAATCCACAGCTCTCCGAGGAGAGAAGTTTGGCCAGCATTGATCGTAGCCCTGCAGTTCTCTCTGTGCTCATCACCATCACCATATCATCATCATCTCATCATCATCATCTCATCATTGTCATCACCATCATCATCATTTCACTGCGCTCATGAGCTGTCCTTACCTCTGATCGTTCCAATGCCAGCATACCGCCTTCTGCTCCCTGCAGCCAATGGTGACGAAATGAAGAATGAAAGATTTTTACTTTCTATTTGGATTTTATACGAGAAAACAAGAGCTGCTTATTTATTTTTTTTCTTTTGGTCTGCTCTGGATGAAATACCTGCAGACACGCGGGCGTGCTGACACACTTTCCTGCGCCTGCCTCTGAGCGGGGGGTTTCCGAAGCCTGCTCTCTGCTGGCCGCAGACGACTACTGAGCTCATTTGGAGATGGCCCTCACAGTTCATTCTATTTGTGGGCACCATCCCAACGATGACACTTCATTTTCTTAAAATCCCTTTGGGATATTTCCAAACTGTCCTGGTGAATGAAAAGGAGAAAACGTTATTGAAAAAAAATACGTAAATATATATGTCTACTTAGGTATATTTGATTCTCTTTTGATAGCATACAGATACTTACATTATTTAGACACACACATATGTGTATAGATATCCAGAGATAAGTTATCATTGAGGTCAGACATCTCAAGCATTACATGTAAGTAAGGCTAAGGGTTACATTTATTTAACATTAAACAGGTTATTGAATTGTATTTTTTTTTCAGAAAACACACTCTACTAATGGAAAAATGGTCTCTGGATTTTTTTTTTTTATCATGACCGACCATTGCAAAACCTTGTTTTTTACATCAGTAAATAGAATGTTAATTAATGAGGATACGCATCGGTTACAGATCCAATGAGATTTTTCTATTCCCTGTGAAGATAAGTAGTATTTTCATGATTTTTCGACTTGAGGTTGGAATATTACGCCATTTTTATCACATCTGTTGCTTTGTGGTCCCTTAAATATGTTAAGGTATTGCAATCAGTCGCCTAGAGCCAGAATATTTGTCCGGGCACTTCCCCCCTCCTCGTTTTGACACATTTCTGTTCTGTTGCTCATCTTTAAGCATTTGTGTCTTTTTTTTTTTGTCATCATCGTGTATTGAGAGTTTGCAGCGTTACTACTGCGCTTACCGTTTATGGCAAAGCTTCCCTTTGACTGCAGTTGGCAGTGACCGGAAAAACGAATCATAATTTCGAAGCCGGTGTCACGCCTCCATGCCGAGGATGTATTTCGTGACGGATGCCATCAGCTCCTTCAACTTAAGTCCCCCTCCCCGTAGAGTTTGAGCTGTCTTTAGGAACTAGGTACTTCCTCATCTAAATCCTTTATTATATATATATATATATATATATATATATATATATATATATATATATATATATATATTTTTAGCATGTTTAGATGTATAAAGAAACGTACACATTACTAAAGACGTCAGTATACTTCTCAAAAGATCATCACTACGCGTAGAAAGGAGCGTAACGGCGTTTACGTCACGCCGTCTTATCAAGGCGCGTCTGATTCGAACACAGACGTGATCGAGCCACGCCAAAGATAGGAAGCAATCGGCCTCTTGCCCTTCACGTAGGGTCATGTCCTCAGTGTGCTCGTTTGCTGTTTTTTCTTACTTTCCCCCCCCGTTTTTTTTTTCCCCCCCGCAGACATCCACGACCAGAACAGTAAGAAGCCGGTCATGGTCTACATCCACGGCGGGTCTTACATGGAGGGAACAGGCAACATGATTGATGGCAGCATTCTGGCCAGCTACGGGAACGTCATCGTGATCACCATCAACTACCGGCTGGGGATTCTAGGTGAGCGAGCCCGCCCCGTCGTGGGGCGGTGCCGGGAGCAGCGAGGACGAACCTCGTGCGTCGCGTTCTGTGCTGTGCGGACGATCGGATTGGAACTGTGTTTGTTACGTGTCCGCGTAGGAAATCCTGTTTAAAGATCTCGCTTTTTTTTTTTTTTACGTAGAGGATTGTTTGTCCCTGTGGGGGACTTTCCTGTGGCCCAGTCTTCGTGCTGGGATGCGGATGATGTCACTTTGGTAGTGGAGGGTTCGGTGGCAGCGGCTGATGACGGCCGTTGATGAGAGCTTCGTTCTGTGGCTGAGCAGGCGCGTTGTTTAGTCTCTCTCTCTCTCGTGTGCTGGGCAATCTCCGAGCTGATTGCATCGCGGATTATCTGCGCTTGGCGGGCCTCGGAGGATCGCTGGGTGGTCACGTGGTGTTGGCGTCTGCATGCGATGCCACCCAACTCTTCTTAGGAATAAATGTGTATCATTTTACGATGTTCAGTGAAAAGACGTTGGCTGAGTGCATGGTTTGTCCAGGGTACTTCTCCCTCCATTACTTTGGTGTTTAATCCATGTTCCCTCACCTGCATGTGGGGGAAAATATATATATAT
>PVKZ01005198.1:0-58904 GCA_004027375.1 Macroglossus sobrinus
TGTCCTTTTACCTTGTGGCCCTTTTCATGTGATCCTCCCACTCCTGCTGGTTTTTCGCCCCAGGGAGGGAGGGATACAGTCCAAGGTCACTGGGCAAAGCCAGTTACCTTTCGTTGTAACCTGGCACATGTGCCTTCCAGGGGACACGCGCCCAGGACATATACAGGGGCCATGCTTTTGGACTTCTAAGTGCAGGCAGTACCACCCTTGTGAATTCTGCCATCCCGTCATTATTTAACTATGCAGTAATTTTTCTTGAATGGACTCACTTTTTACCAAAATAGATACATATAAAAAAGAAAACTCGACATCACTATCGCTAAAGGAAAAGCCAGCATTCCTTGCCAAAAATGTAAGGTGACTGTAAATAAAAATATAACAAAGACAAAACAATTACACTGTCATCAATAAAAACCCAGTTAGGCTTTGGTTCACTGTCACAGGCTCTAATCTTTAGCAAGGTATTAAATACTTAGTAGCACCTGACAGAGACGTTCTCTTTGACATCACCAGAGGGATAGGGTAATGGGGGTGGGGGTGGAATCGAGAAGGGAACAATTTGCTTACTGTGGCATTCAATATTGTTCCAGTAAGATTATCCCACCTTTCGGAGAGCACTGAAGGAGTAAGGCAGAGTGGCTGGTGGCATCTCAGCATCCAGCAGCAGTTCCCGAGGGACAGGCCATGCAGACCAGGTCCTGGGGTAGGTGCTATGAATGCTGAAGGGGTGGGTTGTTCATAGGCTACACGATGGATGGGCATTTCGGAGGCCTTCTCCTTTCTCCCACATGGACTTGCAAGTCTGCATCCTGGGCTGAAGCTGGGAAGCCACTTGCGTGTTTCCTAGATGTGTGGTTGGGCTCAGGGAAGCTGCTGCAATAGGTGTGGTAGCGGACAGGTGGGGCCTTGCAACAAGTTCACTGTGTGGTGAATATCGTTCCTCAGCAGGCTCCTGCCTTGGGGCTTTATTTCATTGCATTGCATTGCATTGCCTTGCATTGCATTGCATTTCAGTTTAGTTTCAGTACAATGGTTAGACATTAATTTATTAAGTGATATCCCCAGTTACTCTAGCACCTGACACTATTGCAATCATCCCAATAATACTGACTATATACCCTGTGCTATACTCTAAATCCCCGACTGTTTTTTAACTGCTAATTTGTATTTCTTCATCCCTTCACCTTTTTCATCCAGCCCCACAACCCTCCACCCCTCTGGCAATCACCACCAGTGTGTTCTCTGTATCTGTTGGTCTGTTTTCATTTAGTTTGTTCGTTTCTTTTGTTTCTTAGATTTCACATACAAGTAAAATCAAATGGTATTTCTCTTTCTCTGTCCTATTTCACTCAGCATAATACTCTCTAGGTCCATTCATGTCATTGCAAATAGTAAGATTTCATTTTTTTTAAAAAATGGCTGAGTAATATTCTGTGTTAGGATTTGGCCTTCAGGACCACCTGTTACTCCATTCAAGGAGAGGAAGACTTTGCATATGGACCTGGTATTGCTGGGGCAGACTAAGGTACCGAATGAGAATGTGCATGTGCGTGTATGCGCATGCGTGTGTGTTTAGATCTACAGAACTCTCAACACGTGAGGACTCTGTCCAAACTCTAGCATGGCTTCTAGCAGCATAAGGCCCTGTCCTTAGGATGACCTCAGAGTTCCTCCTGCACACCCCCTACTCCCTACTCCTAAAGGGTGTGCCTGAGAAAGCTCAAGGCTGCCAGAAAATTTTACTATTTGTTCTAGGCCCTCCTCAACCATCCTTTCTTAGAGCATTTACCAAAAAAGAGCTTAAAATTGTGAATTCTTCCTCTGTCCCTTTGAGATGTATATGTATCTCCTACAACTCAGGAGTGTCTTTCCCAAGGACCAGGAAGGCATTCCTATCAGGAAGGATAGGACTTCTGACTCCCGGTCTCTGTAGGAGGATAGAGTCCTAACTTCGATGATTGTCAGCTAACAGACACAGCTGGCCTAGTCAGAAGTTATACTGACCAATCCTTCGTAATTTTTTATTTGACTCCCCAGTCTCTTTCCCTCCCTTTGAAGTACTGAGTCACATCTGTACAAATCAGAATGGAGCTCAGGTCTTTCCCCTACTGTCAGAAGTTACTGAATAAAATCTGTTTTCAGTGATTTAACTAATGCCAAGCTTTATTTATTTTAAATTCTGTGTACACCTATGTAGACAGATGTTTATGTCCATGTCCCTATGTGCCATGGGTTCTGGGCAGAATGTGTGGACAGATCTCCAGAAAGCTATCCTAACCTCTGGAAATACATCTCAAAGTCTAAATTTTCTGATAGCCCATCAGAAGTTTCTCTTCATAGGAAAAGAAGTATATATTTTGTATCTAAATCAATTTAATAACATTCTTAGAGCTCCTACTGTGTGTGTCAGACACTGGAAAGGGCTACTATATGCACAGATTTCATGCATAGTTGAGAGTTTGTCTCTAGTCAAAGTCACCACTGTACATGTATATAAACGTAGTGTTACATTTGATTGTTTAAGTCAGTGTAGTACCCATTAATAGACTTGGGACTTCACCCAACCAACAGCATTCCTAGCAGGCAGCTGTAGAGATAATTGTCCAGCTGGCTGGCCTATTGTCTTTAGTACCAATAGTAACCTGCCCCTCCTGTTTGGCCTCAGTCTTTATCAACACTTATGGTTTTGCCTCATACTTCATTGAGAAAGTAGAGGAGTCACACAATGGCTCTATGTCCATGCTATCCAACCATCTACGTTCATCTGTGCCAGACTCTCTCTGCCATGGATGAGCCATCCTTATTGCTATCATAGGTCATACCCTCCATTTGTATAAAACACTATAACATATAGAAATGTAACATAAGTAATGGTAACAGTACAGGGGAGGTAGATAGAAGCAAAGTTGTATTGGAGAAAGGAAATCCTACCAAATGGTAATTGGAATCCACAGGAACAAATGAAGGGAACCGGAAATGGTAAATAAGAAGGTTAATATAGCTCTATAAATATATAAATATATACTTTTCTTTTTTATTTCAGCTTCTTCAAGATTATATAAAGTAGTAATTATAACAATGTATTGTTGGATTTGAAACACATAGGTATAATATATATATAACAATAATAGCACAAAAACTAGGAAGAGTGAATAAAATTGTATAAGAGTAACAGTTTTACATCTTGCTGGTATTAAATTAATATAAATCTGAAGTAGGGTCTGATAGGTTAAGATGTATATGGTAAGCCCTTGAACAGCCACTAAAAAAAAAAAGTAAAAAAAATATAGTGGAAAAAATTACTAAGAGAAATAAAATATTACACTAGAACATATTCACTTCATGCAAAAGAAAACAGCAAAGAAGGAATAGAGGAACAAAAAAGCAATGAAACATATAGAAAAGAAAAAAATAAAACTTCATTTATTTCCCACTATATCAAGAATAACATTAAATGTGAATGGATTAAAAATTCAATGAAAAGGCAAATATTATTAACTGAATTTTAAAAACACAGAATTCAATTATATTCTGTCTAAAAGAGCTTTATATTAAAAAATATAAAATACATTGGAAGTAAGAGGATGGATTTGCAATGACATGGATGGACCTAGAGCTTCTTATGCTGAGTAAAATAAGTCAGACAGAGAAAGATAAATACCATATGATTTCACCTATATGCGGTGTCTAAGGAACAAAAAGAACAAACTAATTAAAAACAGACTCACAAATATAGTGAATAATTTGGTGACGGACAGAGGGGAGGGGGTTGGGAGACTAGGAGAATGGAGTGAAGGGTTAAAGAAGTACAAATTAGTAGTTAATAATTTGGCACAGGGATTGGGAGCACGGCAGAGGGAATGTAGTCAACATTAATATGATGGCTAGGTGGAGGGCCGGGGAGGGAGGGAGCAATTGGGGGGATCATTTTATGAACTATATAGTTGTTTAACCAAGGTACTCTATACTAATTTAAATAAATAAATATTTTTTAAAAAGAAAGTAAAAGGATGGAATAAGATATATCCTGCATACAGAAACCATAAAGCTGGAGTGGCTATACTAATATCAGATAAAATAGATTTTAAAACAAAAATGTTACTAGAGATAAAGAAGGACATTTTTGTAATATTAAATAGATCACTCTATCAGGAAGATATAGTAATTATAAGTATATATGCACCTAATAACAGAGCCCCCAAACTAATAAACAAAAACTAGAAAAATTGAAGGGAGAAATAGACAATTCAACAATAATAGTTAGAGCTTTCAGTATTCCACTTTCAATAAGACATAGAACAACTAGGCAGATCAGCAGGAAATAGAAGATTTTAACCACATTATAAACTAACTAGACTTAACAGACATATCTAGAACACTCCACTCAACTCAGCTGAGTATATATTTTTTTCAAGTGCATATGGAATATTCTCTAGGACAGACCACATGCTGGGCCGTAGAACAAGCCTCAATAAGTTCAAAATGTTCAAAATCATTCAAGGTTTACTCTCTAATACCAATGGGCTCAAATTAGAAATTAATAACAAGAAGAAATTTGGGAAATTCACAAATATGTAAAAGTTAAACAACACACTGCTAAATAATAAATAGGTCAGTGAAAAAAATCACAAGGGAAATTAGAAAATATTTTGAAATGAATAAAAATGAAGATACAACATCCCCAAACTTATGGGATGTAGTGAAAGCAATGCCTAGAGGGAAAATTATAGCGATTAATACTTATATTTAAAAAGAAGAAAGATCTCAAATCAGTAACTTTACACCTTAATAAACTACAAAAATAAGAGCAAACTAAACCTGAAACAGGCAGAAGGAAGGAAATAGTAAGAACTGGAATGAAAATTATTGAAATAGAGAGTTTAAAAACAATCGATAAAATCAATGAAACCAAAAGTTAGTACTTGAAAAAAGTCAACAAAATAGACAAATCTTTTAACTAGACTTTGGTGGGGGTGGGGAGATGGGGAGTGGGAGAGGGAAAGGGAGAGGGAAAGAATGCACAAGAGTGTGAGTGCCGGCCCCACCTCAAATTACAAGAATCTGTAATGGAAGAGGGAACATTATTATGACCTTACAGAAATGAAAATGATTATCAGGGAATACTATGAACAATTGATGCCAACATATTAGATAACATATCAAATGGACACATTCCTAGAAAGACACAAGCTACTAAAACTGACTGAAGGAGGTGTAGAAAATCTGAATTGACCTATAACAGGTAAAGAGACTGAATACTAATTTTAAAAACCACGGACAAAAGCCCAGGCCCAGATTTATTGGTAAATTTTGCCAAACATTTAGAGAAGAATTTATACCAATTCTCTGCAACTCATCCAAAAATAGAAGATGAAGGAACACTTCCCAACTCATATGAGACCCATATAACCCTGATAACCAACCAAAGACATCAAAAGAAAACCACAGACCAATATCTCTTATGAATATACAAACAAAATCTGAATAGAATACTAGCAAAACAAATCTAGCAGCATATAAAAAAAGATTATATGACATGACAAAGTAGGATTAATCCCAGGAATGCAAGATTCATTTTATATTTGAAAATCAATAATGTTATACACTATATCAGTTGAATAAAAAGAAAAAAAAACTATACAAAGATTCAATAAATGCAGAATAAAAATTTGACAAAATTCATCCCTTTCATGATAAAGATATTAAATAAACTAGGATTGGAAGGGAATTTCTTCAACCTGATAAAGGACATCCATCTAACATTATACTTAATACATTATACTTAAAGCAAGACTAAATGCTTTACTCTTAAGATTAGAAAAAGGCAAGGATGTCTGTTCCCACTACTTTTATTCAATATTGTATTGTAGGGTCTAATTTGGGGCAGTTAGGCAAGTAATGGAAATAAAAGGCATCCAGATTGTAAAGGAAGAAGTATAACTATCTCTATTTGCAGATGATGATTTTGTATATAGAAAATCCTAGGAATCCACTTTAAAAACTATTAGAACTAATGCATAAGTTTCACAAGGCTATGCAACACAAGATCAATATACAAAAATCAATTGTATTTTGATATCCTAGCAATAAAAAATCTGCAAATAAAATTAAGAAAACAATTCTATTTAAAATACTTTGTAATAAATATAACAAAACATGCAGAATTTATATTTTAAAAACTTTAAAATATTGTCAAAAGAAATTAAAGACCTAAAAAATGGAAAAACATCCCTTGTTTATGGATAACAAGACCTAATATTGTTAAGATGGCAATACTCCCAGTATGGACTGAATGTTTGTAGTCTCCCCTAACCCCCATCCCAATCCATATCTCAAAGCCCTAACCCTCAGTGTAATTAGGGTTAGACAAGGTCATGAGGGTAGGGCCCTGATCTGATAGTATTAGTGCCCTTATATGAACATACAACAAAGATCTTGTTCTCTCTCTCTCTCCATGAACACACGAAGAAGTCATATTTATGAACACGCAGAGATAGATGGTAGACCCCTACAAAGTAGGAGAAGAGCTTTCAGAATGAAACCCACCTTGTCAGCACTTTGATCTTGGACTTCCCAGCCTCCAGAATGGTGAGAAATAAATTTCTTATTTTGAAGCCTCATAGTCTATGATATTTTGTTATGGCAGCCTGTGCAGACTACAACACTCCCCAAACTGATCTGCAGATTCAATGCAATCCCTATTAAAATCTTAGCTGACTTCTTGGAAGAAGTTTAAAAGTTGATCCTAAAAATTTTCTGGAAACTCAAGGGACCCTGAATAAGGAAAACAATCATGAAAAAAGAATGAAGTAGGAAGACTAACACCAATTTCAAAACTGACTACAGAGCTACATAAATCAAGATAGTAAGGTACTGGTATAAGGATAGACATATAGATCAATGAAATACAGTTGAGAGTCCAGAAATAAATCCTCACATTTATGGCAAATTGATTTTTGACAAGGAGTCAGTATCATTCAGTGGAGGAAAGGAATATTCTTTTCAGCAAATGGTTCTGGAAAACATGCAAAAGAATAGAGTTTGATCTCTACCTTACCTCGTATACAAATATTAAGTCAAAATACCTAATTATGAAAGATAAAATTATAAAACTCTTAGAAAAAAAACATAGGTGCATATCTTTTTGATCTTGGACTTGGCAATTATTCCTTATCTGTGACACCCAATGCTCACGGAACAAAAGAAAAAATAGATAAATTAGACATCATGAAAATGAAAAACTTTTATGCCTCATAGGACACCACTAAGAAAGTGAAAAGACAACTCACAGAATAAGATAAAATTTGTGCAGATCATATATCTGACAAAGGGCTTGCATCTGGAATATATAAAGAACACTTACAACTTAATAATAAAAAGAAAAATAGTTCCATCTAAAAATGAGCAAAGGATCTGAATAGACATTTCTCCAAAGAAAATATACAAATGACCAATAAGCACATGAAGATACTCAGCATCATCCACCATCAAGGAAAAACAGATCAAAATTAGGATGGCTATAATTAAAAAACAAACACAAAACAGGTAATAACAGGCGTTGGTGGGATGTAAAGAAACTAGAACTCATACACTTCTGGAGAGAATGTAAAATAATGCAGTCACGTTGGAAAACTGGCAGTTCCTCAAAATGTTAAATATAGAATTACCATAATCTCCCTCCTAGGTACATACCCAAGAGAGATAAAAACATATGTTCACATAAAAACTTGTACACAAATATTCATAGCAGCATTATTTATAATAGTCAAAAAGTCTAAACAACTTAAAGGTCTATCAACTACTGAGTGGATAAAGTCCTTTCATTCTTACTTTGATAAAAGGATATGATTAGGTGATAGGAACAGATATTGGTCAATGAATAAATGGATAAACAAAAAGTAGTACATTTATATAATGGAATATTATTCAGCCTTAATAAAGAAAGAAATTCTGACATCTAGAACATGGATGAAACTTAAGGACATTATGCTAAATGAAATAAACCAGTCATAAAAAGACAAATTCTGTTTTATTTCACTTATAGGATCTACTTAGGATAGTCAAAAGCAGAAAGTATGATGGTGGTTGCCAGGGGATGGGGGCAATGGGAAGGAATGGGAAGTTATTGTTAATATTTACAGAGTTTCTGTTTTGCAAGACAAAAAGAGTTACAAAAATGGATGATGGTGATGGTGACAATATGAATGTATTTGATATCAATGAACTGCACACTTTAAAAATGGTTAAGATGGTAAATTTTATGTTATGTGCATTATACCATAATAGAAATTGGGGAAAAAAAAGAGAAATAGATATTGGATTTTGTCAAATGCTTTTTCTGCATTTATTGAGATGATCGTATGGTTTTGCTTTTTTTTTTTTTTTAGTTTGTTAATGTGGTGGTATTATGACTGAGTTTTTAATGTTAAATCAAACTTGAATTTCTGATAGATCCCACTTTGTCATGCTGTGTTATCTTTTTAATATATTGTTGTGTTCAATTTGCTTAAGTAGTGTTAAGAATTTTTGGAATGATATTGATGAGTGATGCAGGCCTGTAGTTTTATTTTCTTGTGATTTTTAAATCTGGTTTTTATATCAGAGTAATGTTGGCCTCAAAGTATGAGTTAATGTATTTCCTCCTCTTCAATTTTTGGAAGAGTTTGCATAATATGATGTTATTTCTTTCTTAAATATTTAGTAAAATAATCATTGAAGCTAATGCTTGTTATAATTAACCAGTGAAGCCATTTGAGTCTAAAATTTCCTTTGTAAAAAAGTTTTAAGCTATAAATTCACTTTTGTTAATAGTTATAAGACTATTTGGGTGCTATATTTCTCCTCGAATGAGTTTTGGTAGTTTTTGTGTTTTAAGGAATTAGTCCATTTCATCTCAGTTTTTCAATTTACTAGAGAAAAAATTGTTTATATACACTGCTTAGCTTTTTAATAGCTGTGGAATTTGTATCGATCTCACTTCTTTTATTCCTGATATCGGTAACTTATGTTCTCTTTCTTTTTCTTTCTTATCAGTATGGCTAGAAATTTAATAATTTTAATGATCTTTCCAAAGAATCAGCTTTGGTTTTATTTATTTCTTCCATCTTGAATGGAAGAGGAAGTCTCCACATCACCCTGTTTTAATTCTGATTGGTGTTTTCCACTACCTGACTTCCTGTCTATTTACTAATTTATTTAACTACTTCCCCAAAGAATATAAGCTCCTTAAGAGATAGTTTACCTGTTTCCTTCATAACTACATTCACATCCCCTAAAACAGTGATCCCCACCCCCTGGGTTTGTGAGTTGTCTGTGGCTTGTTAGGAACCAGGCTGCATAGCAGGAGGTGAGCAGCGGGCTAGCAAGTGAAGCTTCATCTGTATTTGCAGCTGCTTCCTAGCACTAGCATCACCACCTCAGCACCACCTCAGATCATCAGGCATTAGATTCTCATAGGAGCACCAGTCCCTGGTGCCACAAAGGTTCAGGACTGCTACCCTAGAATATCCCAAATTTCTCCAGAAATTTTCATAACCTGGTGTTGAGTGATGAGCTAAACATTTGACTGTATTTGTTAAAAGAAAAAATTCTCCTCAGGTGATTTGCTATATCGCTCTTCTGCTAGAGAGAGTCATTGGCAGAATATCTACAGTCTGGTAGGGAGGATGACTTATACACAGATACAACAAATATTAATGCAGGGAGTCAGGGTAGATGTTTGAGCTGGACCCTGGAAGACAGACAAAATATCAACTCACGGAAAGAGAATAGCTGCCATCCCCAAAGAGGGCACTACAATAAATGAGCAAAACTTCAGAGGCAAGAAAAGATGGGGTGACACCATATATAGTTATTACAATATTACTGACCGTTCCCCATGTTATACTCTATATACCCATGACTATTTTGCAACTACCAATTTGTACCTCTTAATCCATTGCTCTCTTCACCTATCCCCCACCTCCTAATTTGACAACTATCAAAATGCTCTGTGTTTATGAGCTTATTTCTGTTGTTTGTTTGTTTATCTTATTTTCTGGATTCCACATATGATCATATAATATTTGTCTTTCTCTGTCCATCTTACCCCACTCAGCATCATACCATCTAGGTCTATCCATGTTGTTGCAGCTGGCAAGATTTTATTCTTTTTTTATAGCTGAGTAATATTCCGTTATACATGTATACCACCACTTCCTTATCCATTCATCCACTGATGGACACCCAGGATGACTCCATATATTGGCTGCTGTAAATACTGCTGCAATGAACATATGGATTCACATGTCCCTTCAAAGTAATGTTTCAGATTTCTTCCCAGAAGTGGGATAACTGGGTCCTTCTTTATCTCTTGTTATAGACTTTGTTTTCAAGTCTATTTTGTCTGGTATAAGTATAGCTACCCCAGCTTTTTATTGTTTCTATTTTTATGAAACATCTTTTTTCATCTTTCAACTTTTAGTCAGTGTTTTTCAATCTAAAGTCTCTTGTAATCAGCATAGGTGAGGGTCTTGTTTTCTTATCCATTCAGCCACCCTATCTTTTGATTGAAGTATGTAATCCATTTACATTTAAAGTAATTGTTGCTAGATATGTAGTTATGGCCATTTTATTATTTATCTTTTTTTCTCTTTTTCTTCCTTGAAGGAGTCCCTCTAACATTTCCTGTAATACTGGCTTGGTGATGATGAACTCCTTTAGCATTTTCTTGTCTGGGAAGCTCTTTATCTGTCCTTCAATTCTAAATGATGGTTTTACTGGGTAGAGTAATCATGGTTGTAGGTCCTTACTTTTCATCACTTTGATTTTTTGTGCCAATCCCTTCTGGACTGCAAAGTTTCTGTTGAGAAATCAGCTGACAGTCTTATGAAAGCTCCCTTGTAGGTAAATAACTGCTTTTCTCTTGCTGCTTTTAAGATTATCTTTGTCTTTAACCTTTGGCATTTTAATTGTGATGTGTCTTGGTGAGGGCCTCTTTGGGTTCATTTTGTTTGAGACTCTTTGCTTCTTGGACTTGTATGGTTTCTTCACCAGGTTAGGGAGGTTTTCCATCATTATTTCTTGAAATAGGTTTTCAATTTCTTGCTCTATCTCTTCTCCTTCTACTATCCTTATGATGTAAATGTTAGTACACTTGATATTGTCCCAGAGGCCCCTTAAACGATCCTCATTTTTCTTGATCCTTTTTTCTTGTTGCTGTTCTGATTGCATGTCTTCTGCTACCTTATCATTTAAATTGCTGATTCAGTCCTCTACTTCATCTAATCTACTGTTGATTCCTTCTAAGGTATTCTTTCTTTCAGTTATTGTAGTCTCCATTTCTGACTGTGTTTTTTTATTAAGTTTATTGGGGGTAACATTGGTTAATACAATTATATGATTTTTAGGTGTACATTATAATTTGACATCTATATATTCTATTGTGTGATTACCACCCAAAGTCCAGTTTCCTTCAGCTACCATATATTTTATCCCCTTTACCCACATCACCCTCCCCTTGCCCTTCTATATTTGACCCTCTTTACCCCGTCTACCAAATAGATGCACATAATTTTAATTTTCCCAGGTCATTAACTAGTTACTCCAACACTCACTATTGAATGAAATAATATGAGGTCCCATGGTCCAGATTAGTGATGTAAGAATCTATACCCGGATGGTGAAGGTGGCGTTAAGATGAGAGACATCTTAGAGGTAGAATGGACACTATTCACAAATGGGGAGTGTAGGGGAGGACAAATGAAAGGAGACTCTGAGGTTTCTTATTGAGGATTTCAAGTTCCATGATGTCAGTGCAGGTAGAGGAGCAGCCGGTTTTGTGGGTAAGATAGTGGGTTTGGGTTTGGCATGTTGGGCATCTTGGAGGCTCTCATGGTGGCCAGAATTACCTCTCTGGACTGGAGAGAGGGTTGGAGATGGAGTTACGGGCTTGGGATTCAACAGCTAGAGATGGTTATTGAGGTCAAGGAAGTGGATACAGTCACCAAGGGAGAGAATAGCGGGGGAGAATGGAGACAGGGGCCGTCTTGTGAAATACTCCTCCTCAGAAGTAGTCAGAAAAAGAAAATATGCCAAAGATGGGGGGAAAAAGCAGGTGCTAGCAAAGAGGCTGACAAAGAATCAAGAGTGTGAGTGTCAGGGGAAGAGCCAGAATCCACAAGGAGATTGTGTACAAAAGCCAAAAGTGAGAGCAGAACAAGAGCTGCCATGATTAAGATGCCAGTGACATACTTGCATCGACACCCTGAGGCCAACGCTGGCCTGCAGGAAGTGGGAGACTAGAGAGGCCCCACCTCTCTATAAGGCCCCAAGACTCCATGGCTCTGGCTTTCCTTGCTCCCTTTCCATCTTTGATCTAGGGGGAGGGGTGAGCATAGGAACATGGAGGTAGATGGTATGGATGATACTATCATCTGGTGGACAGGGAGGAAAACGCCAGCCTCACACACCAGGTGTGTAGATGTCACAAAAGATTGGATGGGGACCCTGACCCCCAAGCAGATACCCTGGGATTGTTAGAGTAACATATACCAATCCCAGCAACCCTTTTCTTTTTTTTTTTTTTAAGTGAAGCAACCCTTGGTTGACCTCACAGATTGCAAGGACCTTGTCAGCTTACAACCTTTTATTTTTTATTTTTTAAGCCTACAGCACCTGGTCTTCCTAGTTGGTCTCTCATCCAAGTACTAACCAGGCATGACCCTCCTTAGCTTCTGAGACCAAGACAGGATTGGGCTTGTTCAAGGTAGCATGGCTTTAAACCCAGCAATCCCTTTTCTAAGTCACCTTAGCACCCACTGCCTGGGGTCTCTTCTTTTTAATTTTGCTTAAGTATCATTTCTTAATGTATGTATTCCCTCTGCTCTTTTGCACTCAGCACCAGAGCAGTTTCGACAGTTTTTAAGAATGAATTGCTTCACAAACACTCTCTAGCTTTACATGTTCTTTTTCCCCCTTGAAGGGGGACATATAGATGATATCTTCCTTTTCCTTGGTGCTCTTGCTCAAGAGAGAGTGGACACTTGGCCAAGATGGAGGCAATGAAAGTCACCCTCTGCACACTGCACCTTGGTCTAGCATCAAGCATTAAGGAGTATCTCAATAACCCCAATCCTTCATGCTCATCCTACCTATCTAGATGCACTCAGCCCAGCAGATTTATTTAGATATTATTCCACTCACCTATGAATAACTCAAGCCCAATAATAGCAAGGCCAAATTATGACTCAGAATCCCAAAGCAAGTTATTGGCCCTCTTATTCTGATTGTTTTATCTGAGATAGCCAAGCTTGGACTAATAAATTCAATTGTGAACAGATTTTCTCCACCTGGCATTGGGTGATAAGCTGACACTGAGGGAGGACTGGGGCTGGAGACACCTGTCTCTCCCTCCCCGAGGCCAGAACAGGTGAACCTGCCCATAGTTGTAACCATCATCCTGATCATAAACATAACATTTCACCACCAGCAACTCCCACTACACACATGCATGGGGCAAAGTAGCTCACAGGGTGCTTTTTTATGTGCTCTCATTTGGGTTATGCAATAGCCCGTTAGGCAGCCAGGCCAGGCTTAAAGCTGAATATTCATAGCAGCACTATTCACAATAGTCAAAAGATGGAAACAACTGATGAAGGAATAAAGAAAGTGTGGTGTATCCACACAACAGAATATTATTCAGCCTCAAAAAGGAATAAGATACTGATAAATGCTACAACTCAGGGGACCCTCAAAAAGTCATGCTAACTAAAAGAAAGACACAAAGATTCTGTTTATAGTAAATATTCAGAATAAGCCAATCTATAGAGACGGAGCAGATTACTGGTTGCCAGGGACTAGGGTGGGGGTGGGGGCAGAAGGGAATGGGGCATGACCACTAACAGGTATGGAGTATCCTTTTGGGGAGATAAAAATATTTTGGTAGAGGTGATGGTTACACAACATCGTGAATGTACTAAATGCCACTAAGTTGTACATGTCAAAATGGTTAAAATGATGAATTTTACATTATGTGAACACAACAAAAACCAACTCATAGATACAGACAACAGAATGGTGGTTGCCAGAGTGGAAGGGGCTTGGGGGAGGGTGAACTGGGTAAAAGGGACCAAATTCAGTGATGAGCAATAGAGTACACAGATATCGAATTATAATGCTCTACACATGAAAGTTAGATGTTACTAACCGATGTTAGTAACCATGATAAAAACCTCAAAAAAAAACCAACTCAAAACTAGATGCTGGGGACATTTATTTTTTTTAAATATTGAACCATGTGAATGTGTTACTTATTCATATTACTTGATTAAACCGAAGAAAAATCTTAAAAAAAAAAAACAGTGTTCATTAGCTTAAGAAACTTGCTAAGGTCACCAGGGTCAATATTAGAACCCACAATAGATTCAGGGCTGCTGACTTAAAAACCAGTGCTTCCTCCTCTAGTAACCACAAATCTGATCTTTTTTTCCATGGGTTTGGGTCATGGTTGTTGTTTTGTTTTGTTTTATTTTGTTTTGTTTTGTTTTAGAGTCCACATAGTGAGATTATACAAACACCTGAAACTCATGCAGACCTGTATGTCAATTATATTTCAATAAAACTGAAAAAAAAAAAACCCAAAGCTTCATCACACACAACTCTGCCTTTAAGCAAACCAATCAGTCAACAAACAACCCCATCCACAAAAAACAATAAACCTAGGGTTTGTCACACAGTGAATGAGGTACATATGCAATAACATGTGGAAGAAAAAGATACGTATTACCTTCAGATGTCCTAATATAGGTGAAATGTTTAGTGATCACGAGAGTGCTTAGAATGTGTTCGTATATGTGTATATTTTGTGTGTGCATGTATGCTTGAGGCAAGTTTGTGTTTATATTTACTGGCATAATTATTAGTAAACATTTGTTGATTTTCTACTGTGTATTAAGTGCTAGAGATTTAAACTAACATGAGAAACATTTCTTGCTCTCACTCACTTCCAGTCCAGTTAGGAAATGAGGGTCACAGGATAGGGTACTGTATGTTGAGGGCAGTGTGAGTATTATAGGTGGTCAAGGAATCAGAGAAGATTCTATGGAGAGATAACCCTTGATTCTAGGGGTCAGGCCTGCCGGGCAGAGAGCTATGAAGACATTTCAATTTGAAAGAGAGAGAGGTGAGTTGGAAGAGGTAGTTAAGGTCTGCATCCCAGGTTCAATTTGGATCTCATTGTTTTTACAAGAGAGAACCCCTGACTGTTCCTGAACAGGGTGTGACAACACAGCTCTTCAGCGGTGTTGAAGATGGATTTAAAGAAGTGGAGCTTGAAGGAAGAGACTGTTAGGCCACTGCACTAGTCTAGGCATGAGGAGAACATCCAAATTAGAGAGTGGAGTTTGATTTCAACAAATATTTTTGAGCACCTACTGTGTGTCAAAAGCTCTGTAAGCCTTACCAGATAACAAGATTTATTATAAAGCCATGATGATAAAAACAATGTGATAATGGCAAAAGGAAAGCCAAATGCGTTATTCACAACAGTAGAGAAGATACCCCTAACTCATATAACTGTACATTAAAATGACCAATTTTTACTGTATGTAAATTATATCTCCATAAAAGAACAAAATATCCTTATTTTGGGGGGGTCTATTTCTAGACTCTGTTTTGTTCCATTTATCTCTTAGTTGGTTCTTATATGAAGACTACACTGTCTTAAATATGCAATTGTATATTATTAAGTCATGAAATGAGGAAGTATAAGTCCAGCAACTTTGTTCTCAATGTTCTAGGTCCTTTACATTTCCATATAAATTTAAGAAGCTCTTCATCAATTTTTTCTTTTTTTTCTTTTTGGTAAGAACATTTAAGTTCTACTCTCTTAGCAAATTTCAGTTATATACTAGTTTATCAATTAAAAAAAAACCTAGTGGACTTATGATGGGGATTGTTGAATCTTTAGGTCAATTGGAGGATTTCAGGTCTTAAACTTGTTACATCCATGAACTCCATTTATTTAGATATTTAATCTCTCTCAGCAGCATTCCGTAGTTTTCAGTTAGATGTCTTGGAGGTTTTTTGGTCAAATTTATTTTCATGTATTTTATGCTTTTTTTTTTTTTAAGCCTATAGTACCTGGTCTTCTTAGGTGGTCTCCTACCCAAGTACTAACAAGGCCCAACCCTGCTTAGCTTCTGAAATCAGACAGGATCGGGTATGTTCAGGGTGGCATGGCTGTAGACCCACATTTTATGCTTTTTGACATAAATGGGGTTTTAAAATTTAATTTCCCAATTGTTTGCTGCTCGTAATTAAAACACAAATAATTTTGTATTTTGAATTTGGATCCTGTGAACTTGCTACATTCATTTATTCTAGTTGCTTTGCAAATCAGTTAGGGTTTTCTATGTAAACAATCATGTTATCAGCAAGTAGAGAATTTTTTAAGCCATTGTTTCTGCTCCTTATGCCTTTCATTTCTTTTGTTGGCCTTATATTATTGGCTAGGACTTCGAATTCAATGTTAAGTATAAGTGACGAAAGTGGGGATCCTTGCCTTGTTCCAAGACTTAGGGTTAGGGATTGTCATATATCTTTCATGGAGATGTAAAATAGTACAACCACTTAGAAGTTAATTTACATTATCTTATAAACGTGGACACTTGCATACCCCATGACTGCAACTGTATTCGTAGGTATATAGACTATATAAACTCTCACTCATATGTACAAGAATATTTATAATAGAAAAAAAAAACAACTCGAATTCATATAAGTAAAGGAAAATGGGTAAATAAATTCATATAGCGGAATATGACACTGCAGTGAAAACCGATGAACTACTTACCCTCAACAACATGAATAAATCTTAGAACACTATTGAATAAAACATGCAATGCCACATAAAGCAAAATACAATATTATACGATTTTCAAAAAACTAAAAAATAAGCTAATCAAAACAGTGTTTTATATAGGCATACATGTAGATGTGATAAATATATTAAAAATAAAAGTAAAGGAAGGACAAGCTCAAAAGTCAGGACAGTGATTACCTCTTGGGAGGAGGTGGAGAGGTGGGAGGTTTGGAATACAGGAGTAGGTGAAAGTGTTTGGTAATGCCCTAGCTCTTGGGCTGGGAGGCAAATTCATTGAGTTAATTATACTATTTCTGCTTTAAAATTTACATATGCTCTTTTGGTTGCACTGAAAATATTTTTAAAGACTAAAGAATTAAAAATAACCAAATAATTGTTAGCATACCATACACATTGTTCTTGTTGTTTTCCACTTACAATGTACTGGAGATTTATTGTTCTCTGTCAATACACATAGCCCTATCTCATTCTTTCTAATGGCTACATAGTATTGAACTGTCTGGATACACCGTTTATTTAATCAGTCCTCCCTAATGATAAATATTTGGGTTGTTTCTAGTGTATAAAAAATGTGACAATTAATGTTATTAAGCATACATCTTTATACAGTATCTTTAGGATCAAATTTCTAGAAGTGGAATTACTACAGCAAGAAACGTGTTACAATTCTGAAGGGGTGGCTAAATCTCTTGTTTCAACTTCAGACAATAGGAGTTTAAGGCGATGGCAAGAAATCAAAATTAGGATGTCGTACAGATATCATCAGTAGAAAGAAACTGAGGACACCTATGAGTGTGTGTTTGACAGATTTTGCACATGCAAGGTGTTTAGAACCGTAGGTATGGAAATGGAGTGAAGGTGACTATGTATTTGCCACTTGAGAAATGCAACATTAGTGTCCTAAGGCCTCTGGGCGTGTTGGGCAGCAGTTCCATAACAGACGCATAGACTCAACCCACCTCTTGCCAACTCTGAAGTTGAGTCAGGAGAGAGGCCTAGAAGGGAGAGAAGAAAGAGACATTTCCTGACCTTGGGCATGTCCATTGTTGGGTGGCCCCTGATGAATCTGGGCCAGGCTTTCCCCACAGTGCTGGCTTGGCATAGATGCCAACCTCAGAAGAGCATAAACAAAGGTTACCCTGAAAATACCTTTTCCTAAGCTCAGGTAGGTGTGGCAGCCTCAGTTCCAGAATCCTTAAAGTACAAATCATGAGTTCAAGTGAGATCCCTAATTGCTGGGCAAGTAAATTGTGTGCAGCTCTTTCCTCTTATAAGCCAAACTGGATGAGTACACTCAGTCTTCCTTTCCCTCTAGCATGACCATCTGGCTTTACTTCCTTAGGTCCCTAGATCCCTTTTGACAATAGAAACAGGATTCTCTATTCTTCCCTCAGGGTCCTCCCTGCAGGGTGAGACCAGAGTAAGGCAAGTGAGGCAATCACTGTGGGTGAAAAACTTAAGGGCAAGCCAAAAAACTCAGTAATCAAGATAAATATATTTTGTTAAGCTTTAAAGAATATTTACAGACAGTTGTAGGATCTATGAGCCTAACAAATAAGAAGCAAAACTTGCAGCATCCTGAACAATGAATTACCATTCTCTGAAACACAGAGGAGGAGCCTCTCAAATGGCTGGCTCTAAAATAAAAAATATTTTAATGCACTACTTTAGAATTTTAAAATTAACGCAAAAAATCGAATTATGAACGAACTGTCAAGACTAAATATTAAAGACAAGATCCCATCCTTCATTTTCATCATATTGCCTCAATCACCTCACTAGTCCTGGTTTCAGTAAAACTGTGCTTACAGAAGCAGGTGGCTAGCCTGCAGGCTGTGGTTTGCCAATATAATTTTTTTTAAAAAGAAATTATTATATATTTTATTGTAGTAAAATATACATAATATAAAATTTACCATTTTAACCATTAAAAATTTTACAGTTCTATGACATGAAGTATACAGTCACATCGTTGTGCACCGATATGATTTTTTAAATATTACATTAAAATGTTATATATTGAGATTACTGAGTTGGTAGAAGTCCCTTAAATGTTGCGCTGGAGGCCAGTGCTTCACTTGCCTTAGTTTAGTCCTTGCCCTGCCTTCCACCTCCTGACCCCTCCTGGTGCCTAAAGATGAAAACTGCAAATTTCTCTCATAAAAGAGCAGCAGAGGAGTTATTTCACTGGCAATCAGGCCACCGAGGATGTCTGTCTGTCCATACAGCCACCGGAGACAGGAAGAATTGGTCCTTCTGGATCCGCCCGCCCCCTTGGCTCTCCGCCCGCGATGGGACACACCTGGCGGGCGCGCCCTCTACCTACCTGGGTGCACCTGGCGGGCAGCCCTCTGCGCTCTGCCAGCCACGCGGGGATCTGCCGGGCTTCCTGCCGGCCAATGGGGAAGGCGGCTCCTCCGGGCTTGGGCAGCGTCCCGCGTAGCGGCCAATGGGAGCGCCGCATGCAAATGAGCAGGTGCGGTGGCGGCCCGCGGGTCAAGGCTGCCAAAGCTCAGGGGATGTTAGAGGCGCGCTGGGCAACTGCCGAGCGGACGCCTGGGCTTCGCGCTACCAGCTCCCGCCTCCCGCCATGGCCTGCGCTCCGCTCCGCGCTGCCTCCTTCTCACCCGCCGAAGTCCAGCAGCGCCTGGAGGCCGGCGCCTGCTGGGTCCGCTGCGGGGCCCGCCTCTATGACCTTACCGGCTTCTTGCGGCAGCACCCGGGGGGCGAGCAGCTGCTGCGGGCACGAGCTGGCCAGGATGTTAGCGCCGACCTGGACGGGCCGCCGCACCGGCACTCGGCCAATGCGCGCCGCTGGCTAGAGCAGTACTACGTGGGCGAGCTGCAAGGAGACCCTCAGGTACAGCCGGGCCCGCGGTCAGTCACCTGCACTCTCCTCCGTCCTCCCCCAACTCTCCACGCCCAGGCAAGCCGCGTTCACCTGCCCTCTAGGAGGACACAAGGTGACATCCTCCTCCCTCACCTCGCTTCCCCTCTCTTCGTTCCAGCAAACAGGTCACTGCCCTCTGCCCCGACCCCTCGCCGAGCGCTCCTCACCAGAGGATTGCCCTTCCTCTCCAGCCTTAACCCCGACTCCCTTCTATCTGCTACTTCTCCCACTTCCCAAGTCACACCCTCCTTCCTACTTGTTCCTTCTGCAGCCTGCACCATCTGACAACTCTGACTGCCTTTTCCCAGCCCCTCGTTTGCCTAGTCTTTCCTTCCTATTTTCTTCTTAGCCTCTCCCTCTTTGCAACTGCTCTTCATTTTTGTTTGAATAATAGTTTCCAGGCTCACCTGTTCTTCCCTCGCCATCTCACCCTACCCTTGCTCCCAAAAGGCACAGACCAGTCACCTTCTGCTCTAACCTGGATTTCCTGGTCCCCTCCATCACCAGTCTTGCTCAAGGGCTCTCCTGAGTAGGCAGAGAAGTCAGGGCAGTAACTTGGGTGAACTATGTTCTCCCACCCCTCAGACTTCCCTTCATTCCTTGTCTTATCTGCCAGCGTGGGTGTCCAAAGGGCGACATGACAGGGTTAAGCCCGTTTTCCTGGGAAGAAGGGATTAGCGTTTTGAGGTGCACGCTGCTGTGCAGTACAGGCTCGTTATGGTATTTAAGCCTTTAATTAGCCTGGGTAGGTTTCGTTATCCCCATTTTAGGACATGGAAACTGAGGTTTCAGGTGGCTCTGTAATCGTCCAAGGTCAAACAGCTAGTTAGTGGAAAGGTATGTAGATCTGACTCCAAAATGAATGCTGTCTCCATCCCAAGGATCCTTGGGCATGGGAGATAGCCCCTATCTACAGGGCTCCAGGCACTTCAGGCCAGAGGGCAAACTGACTCCTCGGACTTTCCCCACCGGTGACAGTGGGTCCACCATACTTGGATATAACCAACAATTGTTCCATCCTTCTAGCTCTTGCCTTCCTGATGGTCCTAGCAAATGCTTTTAGACCTTTGCATGAAAGGACTTGCCTCTCACTGTTCCAGGTGGCTCCTCTCGTTGCCTGGGCCATGTTGCCTAATTCTTCAATCATTTATTCACTCAATCACTTGGTCCCTAAATGATTGGCCCTGAGCTAGGCACTGGGAAGGCACTAATGGCTAAAACCAGTACTAATACTGGTCTTCATGGAGCTCACAGGCTAATGAGGAGGGGGAAGGATGCAGTAAGTGCACAATAATCATTTAATTACCTGTATTATCAGAGTATGGATGGAGGGGAGGGGTTCAGGGAGAGCTTTCTCGAGAAAGTGTCATTTACACGGAGAGCTATTCAATGGATAGGACTTAACTGGGTAAAGTGTGGTGTGAAAAGCATTCCAGCCAGAGGGAACAGCATGTATGATGGTCCTGGAGGGTAAGGGCTTGGCACAGTCAAGGCAAAGAAATAAAACCAATGTGACAGAGGCTGGTGGGATGGTGGGATCCCCAAGGAGAGGGATGAGGGAGGTGGCCAGAGATCAGCTGGGGGCACGTCATGCAGGGCCTCCTAGGCTGTGGTCAGGAACTAGGACTTGATTCTAAGAACAATGAGAAGCCGGGGAAGGGACTCAAACGTGGGTGTGGTGTGGTCAGATTTGCATCTTTGGAAAAGCACCCTGGCTGCAATGCTGAGAAGGAATGAAGAGAGCCCAAGTGAATGTAAGGAGGCCAGGCAGGAGGCTATGGCATAGCCCAGCAAGAAGTAACGGTGCCTGGCACTATGGTGGCTGTGACTGAGGGGAGAGCGGGGTTGAATTGGGGAGATTTCATCCATAAAATGCCAGGACTCTGCGTTCTGCTATGGGGGCCCAATTTAATCTTGGAAGTTGATGTTGGTGTCGGGTTATACTGAAGGGGCTAGAGGTTTAGTTGTAGATACAGCTAGAGCTGACTGCAGAAAATTAGAGATTGGGACCAGAATATCAGAGACTTCCAGGCTTACGCTGGCTCATGGGAGCCATCTTATATTTTAGCTGTGTTCTATAAACAGGAGCCTTAGGGTGTGGCTTCTCCCGGTCCCACCGTGAGCATTCCTCCTGGCCAGCTGCCTTGATGGCTCCATCTCTTGGCTCTGCTGACCAGGCCAGCACTATGGTTTGATTTTGCTTCGCAGCCCTCAGGGATTGGATTCAGAGAATACTAAATCCAGATTTGCTCCCTACACCTGTACTCACCTGTTACCTCAAGAGTCCCAGTTTGGTCATGTTGCAGTCATCCTTAAATCTGGGCCCCAACCTGAGGATGTGGGGAAACACACTGACAATTAATAACACACTTGAAAACCCATGGCCCAAATTTGAGTAAGTATGACTGGCCATACTTGCTCAATACTCCAGTTGCCTGTTAGCTTCTGTCTATAGATATCTATTCTAGAAACAGGTATAGGATTGTCTTTAAATTGTGGGGGAGAGGCAATTAGAGGAGAAATCTGGAGTGGGGTATTCTTTCAAAGAGAAATTTTCTTCTTAAGGCCTGAGTGGAGAAAAGACATTGCTGTTTTCCTCTCTAGCTAAGCCCTTCTAGCCACCTCCAGGCTGCCTTCTCCACCTCCCTCCTCTCCTGCTGGAGCAGGGATGCAGAAACCTGTGGAGATTAGAGCCTGACTCTTGTAATGTGAGGGCCAGGAGAGGTGTTGATGGGGAAGGAGAGTGTCATGAACCTGCTCTGTCATTTGGATCTCATTTGTGAATGGTGCCGCTCCCAGGAGGTCTTTGGAGGGGAGCACTCTGGAGCTCTCCTGTGAAATTTCCAGGGAGAAGGCTTGGCCTCATTGGCTTCCCCTGTTCCCCACTTTGCCACACCCCTCTGTGTACACACTTACACACACATTCACACTCACATGAAGGCACACACACAGAACAAGTCAAACTTGTTTGAGCCAACATACAGTGGGGATGAGACAAGGTCTGCTATGGCCATGGCCTTGGACTTGAGGAAGCCAAGCTGCCCACCTTGAGCAAGTGAGAGAGCAATGGCTGAGCAGGGAAGCCAGGCCTTCTTCTCGCCCTGGCTCTCAGGGGCCAGTATGGTCCAGCTCCTCACTCCCAGCACAGGAAGGGGCAGTGTTCTAGCTGCAGCTCACATTGTTAGTGGGATATGAAGTTCATTTATTCAGCTGCAACCAACATTTAAGGGGTGGGGAAGAAACAGAAAATAACTTTTAGGTCCAAACCTCCTCCCATAGGTGCCATGTTTCTGAGACTTGGGTCATCCAGGAACCACTGTCCCAGTTTTTTTCCGAATTGGCATACCACTTGAATGTTTATATTTAAGATTTATTTTTAACTGGATTCACCTTTTCTTTTAGCATTTAGTAATTCTAGGCAATAATGCCAGTGAAATCACAAGTTTTACATGCACTTTAAAATATATGTAGATAAAATACATATAGATTATAAAATAAATATTTAACTATTAAAATAAGAAATGCTCATCTTCATACCCCCTAACATCATCTTGGGCACCACCAGTGGAATATGAATCACACTTTGGAAAACATATGGAGCAAAACTTCTAAACTCTGGCCTTCTGTGGATCATTTTCTGGAATTGATGAAAGAGATGAAATTGTGTATAAAAAAAAGGCACTATTGTACATTCTTTTAGTGAGAGAGCTACAGCTTTCATCACAGCCCAATCAGAATTCTTCCCTCACCCCTAACCTGCCGCCAAGAGGATAATATCTGTGAAAGAGCAGCTCAGGCTTACCCACCTCGCACACAGACCTTAAGAGGTCCTCCCATGGGTAAACATCTGACCACGTGCCTGGATAAAAAGCCCCCTGTTTGAGAACACCCTGGAGGAAGGCAAGCCTCAACTCCCCAGCCAGTGCTGTTGGGGTCACCTGATCTCTTAATGTCTCTGGGGGCCATGTCCTAATCCCACAGGTTACATCCACCTCTGAGTGACTAAGAAGTCCACAGATTCTGCCACGTGTGGTTCTTCTGCCAGGCTTTCAGAGCTTCGAGGCTTGAGTAATTAAGTGGATTGGACAATAAGGAAGGGATCTAGGTGCACTGAGACGGGGTTCCCACCCTACCCAAGGCTCCAGAACAACTTGAGCATAGCCCGACTTGGAAAGCTGGTCTGAGCTGGGAATTCAGATTTTTAAAAAAATCATGCTTGAGGAACTTGCCAAACTGCCCACACCTGCAGAGCACAGTATATGGGGAGAAGTCTGCTAACTGAGGGGGAATGAGATCAGTTTGGCCTATAAAAGGGCTCCCCACTGAGCCTGCCTGGCCAATCAGCAGCCGCCATCCTTTACTACCTGTCAGTGACTTCCAAGCTGTGTCCTGCTATGGTGCCAGGTTAGTCTTACCTAGGGCTAGTTGGTAGAGTGTGCAGGATCACTATGGTTCCATGTGAGACTAGGTGCTCCCTGGTGTCATCCCAGACTTCAGGAAATAAAAGGGCTTTAAGAAACAAACTTGGGGAAATATTAGAAGTTATGACTCTCTGAGGGAAATAAAAAGAAATAGGATTCCCAGAAATACCTGAGAGTCATCACCTTTGGTACTATTCCCCATATTAGAGTCATCACCTTTGGTACTATTCCACATAAAGAACCCAAACTGATACCTGAGCAACATCCATCATCTTCTCTTCCCTTATTCATTTATTTATGTTTCTTACGACTCATACTCATTGTTGATCCATAGCTTGTCTTCATTCATTTAGACAGGTAATAAGCACCCTGTTCTCTCTGAAACCCACCACGGTGCTGAAACTGCCCTAGCCAGGGTCATCAGGACCTTTACCTCACTAAACCCGGTGCTCAGGTCTCACCTTATCTCACCTGGCCTGGCAGCCATTCTTGACATAGTGATTACTCCCGCTCCTTGATACACCTTCTTCACTTGGCTGCCCAAGTGAAAAATACACTACATGCTTTTGGTTTTCTACCTGTACTAGTTTTCTATCGCTGCTGTAACAAATTACCACAAACTCAGTAACTTAAAGCAACACAAATATCTTTTCTTACATTTCTGGAGGTGAAGTTACAAACAAATTGGCAGGGCAGCCCACTGTCTGGAGGCTCTAGGGGAGCATCTGTGTTCTTGCTTTTCCAGCTCTGAGAGGCTGCCTGTGTTCCTTGGCTCATGGCCCCAGCCAGCAATTGCATTACTCAGACCTCTGCCCTCACGTCACTTCATTGACTCTGACTGCCCTACCTTCATCTTTCACTTGTAAAGACCCTTGTGAGTACACTGAGCCCCCCTGCATAATCCAGGATAATCTCAAGGTCCTTGATTTAACCACATCTGCAAAGTCCCTTTTGCCATATAAGGTGACATAGTCACAGGTTTCAGGTACCGGGACATAGACTTTGGAGCAGGGTACATCGTTCCATCTACCTCACCACCTATACCCCCCTCATTACTTCTCAGACTCCATCGCTAGTTTCTCTTGCTCTTTTTTTTCCCCAGAAAAGTGCTCAATGCTTAAACAGAATCATGTAGTCTGTGCTCTGTGATACAGCCTCTTCCACTCAATACCATGTCTGGCCAATTATCTGTGTTTTCCTTACTTTTAACAGCAACTGTGTCCATTGCCTGCTCTGTCCTAGAGAATTCATAGGCTGTAAAATGGGGGGAAATGGGGAATAACTGGAAAAAGCAGACCATGTGCTAATCCTCGTGAGCCTCCTTAGTCTTCCTTCCGGGACGCCTCCCCACTCCTGCCTTACTTTGGTCAGAGCCCCAGCTGCTCATTAGTGCAGCAGTCTCCTGAGCAGGTCTGTCCCTGCCAATGCTGCCCGCACCCCATCGCCTGCGAAACCTTCTCCAGAGAACTTGGTTATGTTACAGCAGTATTCCTAAGTCTTCAGTGGCTCCCCACTGCCACATCCTTTAAGTCCGGCTCACATGCTATTTCTTTAACTAGCATCTCCTTACTTCCCCATTTAGAACTGGTGTTTTCCTTCTCCCAAACACACATGGAACTTTTCCTGTACCTGCATTTCAGCATTCATAACGTTCTTCCTCATTTATTGTATTTTCACTATGTGACTTATCTTCGCTACTACAATGTAAACCCTCTGAGGAGTGGAACTGTCTGATGCATCTGGGTTTCAGTAGGACACACTAGCACACCGTGCGTGCCAACAGGAAAGAATAAATGGTCGAATACATGAGTTAATGAAAGGAAAAGTGGTGGTAGTAGTACACTCAAGATACTTTAAGAATTAAAATGTAAAAAAAAAATCCCTTTCTGGTTTCTTCTTTGCTGGCCAAAAGGGTTGGAGGTTGAGGGCAAGGATGGAAGGCTATCAACTGAGTCACTCATTTCTGCCTTCGCCCTAAGTTATTGGCAGCCAGAGAGAGTTGGCAAAACATTTTCCATCCCAGGTTACTGTAGCTCACCCTTGCCTGTGAGCCCCCCACAAGGGTAGAAGTAAAATTAACCATAGAAAATGCCACTCGAGAGCCCTCACTGCTCTCAGGGACGTAACCAGTCCCCATGTGGCTGTGTGTGTCTGGATGATGTACATAGGTAGGACCCAGGTTGCCTAGATTTCCAGCTCTGTTTATCTTTCCTGTGTCTTTTTATACAGATTTTCTAAAGCATATAGTCTCTGGACAGCGGTTCTCAATCTTCTCTAACTGCTGCTCATCTAAGATGGGCAGAAGACCCTAGAGACCACCCCACCTGCTCTTGCTCTCCAATGGAAAAAGAGCTTAGTCATGAAAATAAAATTGGAGAGCCATGAACTTGATACTAGCAATGCTCAATTTTATTATTGAGAAAGATAAACCTCATACTCAGGATTTTTGTTGTGAAACATTGCCCCAAAACATAATTATCCAAATACTTTGTTTTCTTACCTTGATAGTATGTTGAAAGATATTTAAATAACAGTACTAGATAAGCAATTTGGGGGATTTGTTTTAATAGATTTGAACCACTATGCATATGGAATATCTTAAAACCATGTTATAGGAAAACTAGTAGCCAGAAACTCCAATGATGCAAATCCATGTGACCACTCTGTTAGAGTGAGTCATGCAATCTACAACTACTTGGTAGCTAATTCCCTAACTAGTGATCATTTCTTTTTTTAAAAGGAATAGAATTGAAAAGGAGTAGAGTTCTAGTTCTCTACATTCTTCTGTGCTCAGTAGAATGTTTTCAACATTGCTGAACATTGCATGAGGCTCAGATTTCCCACTGGGAAATGGCATCGCAGTTTTTAGGGATCTCTAGCGATGACTAGTTTTAGTACCTAAATTCCAAATGTGAATAGTCTATAATAATAACCCAGTTAGTTGCAAATAGTCTCCAGTCTCAATGTAATAATAAAAGTCTATGACACAGGCACCATTTATCCACAAAGATCAAAGAAAAGAGATCTCAAGTTTTTAAGTCAATTCAAGGCCCACACTTTGAGACTGGCTGCCATGGGGAATAAGGAGCACCTACCTTGGGCTGATCCTGTATTACCCCCAAAACCAGGGAAAATGCCAGGCTAACTTGATTTAGTGGTCACTTTTTCTTGTTCCAGTCACAACCCATTGGAATGCCAAGTGTAATGACTTACGCAGGTTAGAGACAGGGTGCTATAAAAAATTCAGTCGTTTCTTAGACTCAAGTAGGAAAGTCCTTGATTCCTAGGATAAAAGGTCACTTAAAGTGAATCTACTTTAAACGAAGACCAACATTTCATAGAAAATGCAGTGGAGGTTGGGAGAGGGAAATTCACTACCCTTAAAAATGAAATGAAAATGTATTTTTTTTAGTTTCTTTTAACCTGACAGAAAAATTCAGATTGCAGTTGCACGCTGATTTGTAAATAGAGCAAATAACAAATTAAGTAGTGTTGTTTTTGTGCACGTGGGTGGTTTTTCTGATAAAACTGTGAAAGGACAATGTGACATTCCAAACTTTGCACTGGCTGTTCATAGCATGATCCAAGAGAGTCACTTAAAAAATGTTTTTCAATTACAGTTGACATTCAATATTATATTAATTTCAGATGTGCAGCATAGTGATTAGACATATATAACTCACAAAGTGATCCCCTCAGTAAGTCTAGTACCCACCTGACACCATACATAGTGATGACAATATTATTGACTATATTCCTTATGCTGTACTTTCTATCCTTATGACTCTTTTGTAACTGGCAATTTGTGCTTTTTAATCCCTTCACCTTTTCCATCCAGATCCCAAATCCCCTTTCCATTTGACAACCATGAGTTTGTTCAGAAAGAAGGTCATTTTATCAAGAGTATTTATTTAAGAAGTAAGGATCTCTCTTGATCCTTTGATAAACAAGTCATTCTCTTTTGAAGGGCCTCATCCTTTTTCGATTGTCTGTGTTTCAATGTTAAATAGCCTAACTTTGCCAGATCCTTATTTGGCAATGGAGTTGTGAATAAAACAGTTTTTTGTCTCTTTCATTGACCTGAAATTTTTTGTATCAATTTTTCATTTTACTTTGCAATCAGTTCATATTTTGCATCAATTTTCAATTTTACTCTGCAATCAGTTCGTATTTTGTTATATCGGATATTGTCAGATGATAGCAGCCTCGATCATCACTTTGCCTTGGGGGATGGGGGAATTTGGGGTCAGTGTTTGAGCAGGGACAAAATTTATAAGTCATCAGTCAACTCATGAATAGTTTGCATGTTAGGGTGGTTTTTACTGTTTTTTGCAACTTGAATTTTCAGGGACTCAAATTCAAGAATGCTGGATAACAGTGCTCCTGGTGGAACTAATAGTAACACACCTGTTTGTATAGCGATTTACATTTTTCAGAGTATTTTCCCATTGATTTCTGTTTGAACCCTTAACATAGGTGAGGCAGATCTCAGTTCTCTCATTTCACAGATGAGAAACCTGTAGCCCTGAGAGATCCTGGAATGAGGGTCCCCAGGTGCTCAATGTTTCCATTGCACATCTATTAAAGATGAATCTAAGGCATGAGGTTAAACCGTGGTGGGTCTTTTTCTTATTGATTTATAATGACTCTTTATATATAAAGAGTCTTTTTATATCTTTTTTTCCCACCATATGTATTACTGGTTGTCCTCCAGTTTTCATGTGTCTTTCGACTTAATGTTTCTTCTTCATTTGAATCTTTAAATTTTCCATATAAAGACATCAAGGTGTATTATTCTTACAAAGACCACCTCCACTTTAAGATTTCATATATAAAAACAAAAATGTTTTAGTATCCTGCTAATATTTTATGCTTAATGTTTTAATATTATTTGTGTGTTTTTGCTTAAATGTTTTACCTTCCTGGATTTTAATTTTTTTGGTATGAGGAACAAAATATAGATTTTTTTTAAGCTTATATTTTTCCAAATGACCAACTGGTTATCCCAGTAGAATTATGGAATAATCTGTTTTTCTTACTGATTTAAAAAACAGTCACACATCAATTACACATCAGTTGCCTGGGTTTCAGTGTTAAATCACCTAATAGTCACAGATATTTTGGTTTGTCTTGGATTCTATTCTGTATCAATGAAGTCACTCACTTTTTAAATTAGGTTTTAGCCATTAGGTATTTCTTCTCCTTCTGTTCCATTCCAGCCAGGATTCTGCTCCTACCTGCCCCCCTAGAGAAAGTGAAGAGCAGGCCAGGAGCAAGCAGCATTTTGGGGCCATGTCACTGAACTTAGGGACATACAGTGAGTCTGACTGACTTTCAGAGGCTGGGGCTGCCCAGCATGACCTGACCCTGAGGATGTGTGGCTGGAGCAGGAGGGGCGGTTCAAAGAAGCCCACGCTGGCGACAGTCCCATGGGAAGGCCCGAAGTGGGTGTCCAAGCGGTCATGGAATGGTAGCGATTTCAGCGGGGAATGTAGGGGTAGGGAGGGCCGGGGAAGGGTGGGGAGAAACGGGGAGGGAGCATCTGGAAGCAGCCTTGCTGCTGGAACTCGGCTCGCGGGTGGGTCCTGTGTACATTTCCTGCACTGTGTCCACAGCCTTTGTGGGGAAGAGAGGCCCGCAGGTCAAGTTCTGTGTGTGCGTGAACAGCCAGGTAGCAGAAGAGAGAAGCAGCCGTGTTTGCTAACAGGAAACCTGCTGCCTCTTTTCAGAGTCCTATAAATCTCTAACTTCTTGTCTCTCTGGCCAAGGGAACTGTATGCTTATCTCCCACCTTCCTTTCAACAAAATCAAATGAGGAGCTTATATTAAAAATAGATTCCTGGGTCTATGGCCATGCCACCGTGAACAATCCCCATCCTGTCTGATCTCGGAAGCTAAGCAGGGTCGGGCCTGGTTAGTACTTGGATGGGAGACCACCTAGGAAGACCAGGTGCTGTAGGTGTTAAAAAAATAGATGAATAAAAATAAAAAATAAATAGATTTCTAGGACTTTCTGAGATGATAAAAATGTTCTACACCTTGATTTGGGCCTTGCCTACAAGGGGACATATAATTGTCAAAACTTATCAAAGTATATACATGTATGACTGGCAATTTTTTACTATATGAAAATTATACCCAGTTTTTAAAAGGAAGCAAACAAGTTTAACACATATTTAGTAATCACTCCTAAGGATATGACCCCATGATTGAGTTAGACATCAGTATAGACAAGTCCTTAAAGACTGCTTTTAACAAGAAATAGAATGTGAATGTCAGGATCCAGGTAGTAAGAATACAGGTATTCATGGTGAGATTCTTTCAGTGTGGCTGTTTGTTTAAACACTTTCATAAAAAATGTCGAAATATGCTAAGTAGTTCCACATGGACATCATTCACAGATGTGCTCTTAAAGGGTCGAGTGGGAAAATCAGTAAAACAAAGTAAGAGCACATGAGTTGATACACCAGAAATCGCTTCTCTTGCAGTTCTGGAAGCTGGAAAGCTGACGTCGAGGGCTCTGTGGGGTTGGTTCCCTGGAGGCTGTGAGGGAGGCTCTGTCCCATGCTTCTTGCCTCGCTTCTGGTGGGGCTAGGAATCCTTGGCTTGTAGATAGAGCACTTCAATATGTGCCTCCATCTCCACAAAGGAGCACCAGAGAACTGTGTTCTGTTTCAGAAAAATGACTCGTCACGACAGAGATTCCAATAGTGAAGACAAGTAAACCGTTTGATGCTTCATTTGAGTGGAAAGGAAACACATGTAACTAAGCTAACGTATTAATTAGAATAAGGATATAATATTATATACATATAAATAGATTCTTGGGCCACTCCCCAAACCTGTCAAATCAGAATCTGTGAAGGCAAGACTCCAGAAATCTGTATTTTAGGTAAGCACTCTGTGTGATTCAGCAGCACCATAGAGTTTATAACCCACTGTCCTAGAGGGCTAAAGACAGAGGGAGAATTGAGATGGGAAAAGTGGAGGCACCAAAAGTGGTTTGGTGAGCAGGTCTCTTGGGATTACTAAAGATCAGCACCCCAAACTCGCAGTGTGGGGCTTGGCGCAGAGTAGGTGTGCACTGGGCGTTAACGGGGAGCCCACCCTGTGGCCTCCTGATCGAGAGTAGGGGCCTGGGATCTGCAGCCTGAGCCCTCACTCTGGGTCCAGCTCCGTGTCTCATTGGCTGTGTGATGTCGTGTGAGTCATTTAATCCCTCCCAGCTTTGGTTTCCTCATTTCCTGCAGGATTTTGTGTGGCTACAATGAGGTCACATGAGATCTGTGAAACAGAACATGTAGCTTACACTGAAATAGGACGATCACCAGTCCTTCCAGCCCCCACTCCTGCCAAGAAAATGTCGATTCCAGGTAGATGGTGAGGGAAAAATGTGTTCAGAACCTGTGTTTCCAAGTGCTCAGACACTCTTGGACAAGGCCACTCACCCCCCTGGAGGAGCTGGAGAGTGGTGACATTCTCATCTCTCAAGAGTTGCCCCTTCCACCAGGCTGGGCAGGTGAGGTCTGCACTAACCTGCTGCCCTCATTCTGTTTTCCCCTGGACAACTGCAGTGCTGGGGACACTCACCCTGGTCAGGGACAGTCTCCAAAAATGAGGCTGGCAGAGGCCCCAAGGGTATGTGGGGCTGCCACCTTTTCCTTACCATTCCTTCTTCTATTCAGCCATAAATATAGTGGACTTCCCCTCATGCCCAGACTGCTCTTGGTGCCAGTGATACAAATACAACTGGTTGTTGTCCTCTGAGGCATACCTGCCAGTGGAGGGAGGGGGACAGGATAACTACAGGTGGTGGCAAGAGCTACGACAGTGTGTGTGTGTGCGCACATGTGCGCATGTGTGTGTGTGTGTGTGTGTGTGTGTGTGTGTATAATCTGTGTACATATATATCACATATAACAATAGATAATATATTTTAGAACAAGGAGCTGTGACAGAGTGGCAGCTGCTGCTTCTGATTAAGAGAGTCAGAGAAGGCTTCTCTGAGGATCTGACATCCAATGGATGAAAAAGAGTTGTCATAAGAAAAACTGGGTTAAAAAATATTTCAGGTAGAGAGAACGCCAAGTGCAAAGGCCCTGGGGTATGACAGGACTTGGCGACATCAGGAATCCAAAAGGAGGCCCTGGTGTTACAGAAGTGTTGTGGGTGGGGGAGAGCATAGTGTGGGGTAAAGCGCAGGGGTGAGCTGGAGCCCTGCCTCAGTAGAGCTCATGGGTCATTGTAGGAAGCTTAGATTATTTTCTGAGGACAGTGAGCTGGAGCATTTTAAGTGGAAGGCTAGCAAAGTTGGTCTGCATCTTATTAGGGCATCTGGCTGCTTTGTGGAAGGCACATTGGAGGGGTCAAGCAAGAAGAGAGCTCAGAGGCCACTGCTGTTGTGCAGGTGGGAGGCGGCCTGAACTGGGCGGCCATGGGGATGGAAGGACGTGGATGGAAGCTGGAAATGTCTTGGAGGTAGGACCACTAGAGCGTGTTGATGGATTAGACGCCAGGACTAAGGGAAAGAGATGTTGACTATGGTGCCAAGGTTTGGACCTGAGCACCAGGGTGGTTTGATTTACTGATATGATGACTCCTGAGTTGTGGGCCCAGGTTTGGGATGGGGCAGAATTCACTAGGGCCACATTAGGTTTGAGATGCCAAGAAAACACTCAGATTTCAAATGGTGGTTGAATGGATGAGTCCAGAGATGTGTTCTCCAATGTGGTAGCTACTAGCCACATGTGGCTGTGTAAATTTAAATTAATTAAAATTAAATGAAATGAAAACTCAGTTTCTTAGTTGCACTAGCCACACTTCAAGTGCTCAGTAGTCACACGTGGCCAGTGGCTACTATATTGGACAGCACAGTTGAGAAAATGTCTATCACTGCGGAAAGTTCCGTTGGACAGTGACGGTCGAGAGCTGTGGCTCAGAGGAGTCACGAGGCATTTCTCTCTGGGATAACGGCATCCCTGAGTCATTTACGTCATTCACAATAATGGCTCCTGTCCTTCCTCTCTGCTTGCCCTCACCAGACCGTGTATCCAGTGATGATCTGTGACCATGTCAGAAAGGCATTGACCACCCAGAAGGACCACTTGCCCCAGGGTTGTTCAAGGACATCCCCCTCTGGGGTTGAAGCACCGTTAGAGTGATGAGTGTGAACATGATGTGTAATGAGTCTAAAACGTGGAGTACAGACGATAGCTCACGAGGCGACAGCAGTTCTAGAGCTCACCACATAGACTTGGCTAGGGTAAGACGTGCCTGGGACTGGAGGTTGTCAGGTTAAGTGAGAGTGGAAAAGAAGACTCAGGCTCAGAGTCCAACAGTCTTGTGTTCTAGAACTAACCATACTACTGGAGACCAGCCAGTCAACCTCTCTGAACAGAAACAGCCTCAACTATACATGGAAGGAGAGTCCACATCTGGGCAGGGGGAGAAGGAATTGACTGAATCAGTGAAAACAAGCAGTAGGTATAAGGCAGGTGCTTTTTTTTGTGGTTATTATTTTGTTCATAAAACAATTCAGTGACTTACACTGTTTTTGGCAATATAATATAATCATTGCTATTTTGTAAAGAATGATGAGGACGACAGTTATTTTTCTTTCTTAAATTATTAGAATATAAAAGGAAATTTTAAGAATATTGGTTCTGGAATCACGATATAGAACTCATTTATTTACCAATGCTCTTGTTTTTTCTTTTTTAAAAAATAGCAAAATACAGTGTTTGGATGATAATCCTTACAAATTGGAGATAGATATGAAATGTGTTTTATTCCAAATGTTAGGTCATTGAGGAGATTCTGTATATTAGGGGGCCTAAGTGTATTTTCCTGTGGATGGCACATTCCATGAGCCTACCTGTGGCACCTTGGGGTCTGAGTCCTGAGAGACTGCAGCCGAGAAGCGTCCCATCACAGCTGTGGAAGGGCAGTTCTTGAGGCACTCGTGTCCCGCAGGCTAGGGATGCTGCTCGTCGGAGTTGAAACTTCGGCCCCAGCCCTCCGACTGCTGTGGTGCCAGGCGGCACTTTGTAAGGCAGGGCCGAGGGGGTGGGCCTCCGAGAGCTCCCCTCGTCCACCAGACCGAGCCCAAGTCACACCCCCAACCTCTGGCTCCCAGCTGAGATTGTCCCCTCGGGGTGCTGCAAATCCCAGAGTCAGACTTCCATTGGAAAAAAATATATATATATGTCCCCTTTTCTCTTGGTGCCTTCTTGGGGATGGGGCCCTCATGTGCAGTTAGAGACTAGAGAGGAAGGGTCTGCCTGGGTGCAGATGGACCATGACAAGGTTTGGCAGAGAATCAAGTAACCAGCCTGAAAACGTGTGGGCACGCTCTGGTGGGTTTTGAATGGCAATAAATATTTGCAATCCACGGGCCCCCTTTCGTGATGTGCTGGATGGCCCACTTCTGCTGGCTTCTGCTTCTGGTGACAAGGTTGCGCGCGGTGTCATCCAAGCAGGGCTCATTTCGCAAGCAGAAGCAATGCCAGGTCCATGGCAAGGACCAATGTCGAGGACCCAGGAGGCTGGGACTGTCTTGTCTGGATCCCAGCATCTCCTGAGCAAGAGAAGTGGGTCATATACCGTGGGCACAAGTTTTCTACTCATTCTTTCTTTTCTTTTCTTCTTCCTACCGTGAATGCTGGGCTAGTGGCCGGCAGCGCTAACTGCTTTGCAGCGACTCTGGGCAGGCGAGGAGTGGGTGTGCTTTTGGGGTTCTGTGGCTTGTCACTTGTCAGGTATGATTTTTGTTGGTTCGTTTGTTTTAGTTTTATTTTTGTACATACAAGGGTTTATTTTCAATGTTTTAAGGATAGGATAGGCCACAAGACCAGGCTGGGCCTGGCTTCTGACTTGGACCTCGTCAGGGAGATGGTGGCTTATTAGAAATTGAAGCAAGCAGCTCCTGCTGTCTTCATTTTAACCCCAAATTTCTGGCTACTAGAAACAACCAGCTCCAAGGAGGCTGCTCTCTGAGGGTGCAACACAGAGGCTTCTCCCCAAGAAAGACTCTTGGTGCACCTGTGGCCCCAGCACCTTCATCTTCCTCCTGGGCCTGCCCCCTCCTACCTGCCCAGGGCCTGTGTCACTCAGGCATGCTGGGACACCTGGAGCCCCCACCACCTTCTTGGCCTCCATGGGGTGGGGGCAGCTGGACGCAGGGCCTGGGGCATCATCTCATTTCAGAAAAAGGGTTTTCAGGCCAAACGCAGGGATAAAAGGCCATCTGTCCATCCCTCGGTGCCCAGCCCCAGCTTTCCCGAACAACATTCCTTTATGCCTGCTTCCCCGCCTCCCGCAGCCCCCGCCCCTCAGCACACTGCCTCCTTTCACCGCCTCTGTGGTCGGCTTGTTTGTTTGCTGTGCAGAGTGCAAGCTTTCTGTTGTTTTCCTCTGTTCTCTCCCCCTCATGTAGCCTCCAAGCAAACCCTCTCTGGGGGCACTGCGTCTGGGGCGCTGAGGAGGGCTGGGGGCTAAGGCAGAGCCCACGCCAGGGGCTTGGAGGCACCCCAGGGCGGCTTCCCTGTCTAGGGCAGAGGAGGGCATGGAAAGAGACTCAGTAGGGGCAGAACTGTAAGTGGGCTTCTGTCTGGTTCGCCCAGCAATTATTTGAGAGTTCTTGAATCAGTGACTTGGTCCCCCTGTGCCTCAGTTTCCCCCATGTGTGGAACACTTCCTGCCAGTCTCTCAGAGAGAATCGTGTTGATACCAGTGAGATGCCAGCGGCACGTGTGGAGTGGTTACTCACCGGGGAGGTGGCACGGCTGTCCCAGGAGGCACATGGTTTGGAGGGGGCAATGCAAAATAAGCCAAGAGGCTAAAAAGGGCCACCGTTTGCCTCACCCCCAATTCAGCCTGCCCCCCCATGTGCACCTCTTCCACGTGGGGAAAACTGAAGCGACTTCTCGGGCCCTAAAGAAGGGGAACACGCCAGCCCTCACTCCTGGACAGGAAACGAATGCCTCTCCCTTTGGGAGCTGTTCGTGTGGGCCGCCACTGCAGGCCCGGTAGGGTGGCTGTGTTAACTGCAGGAGCCTGGATCCTGCCACCCCCTCAGCATCGGACGAGAGGCGGAGTCTGGTCTCCCCATCTCCCTGGATGCCTCCCTCAGCCGCTCTCTTCCTGGTTGAAGTCTGTCTTCTGTGGCTCTGCCTCGGTCCCAGGGGAAACCAGTTCAGGCCTCTCGTTGGTCTGCTAGAGCTGCTGTAACTGAGTCCCACCAACTGGGTGGCTTAGGCAACAGAACTGTACGTGTCACAGCCTGGAGGTCCAAGGGCTGTGGGCAGGATGGGTTCCTCTGAGGGCTGTGAGGGAGCATCTGTCCCAGGCCTCTCCCTAGCTTCTGCTGGTTTGCTGGCCATCTTTGGTGTTTCTTGGCTAAGGTCGCATTCTGAGGTGCTGGGGGTTAGGACTGCAGCATATGAATTTGGAGAGGGGTGGACACAAGTCAGCCTGAAACAGGCCTCTGCACTGGGAAATGAGACCTCGGAGGTTACTTCCGCCGTGCATGGCCCGTGTCTCCACTGTGAGTCCTTTGTCCTTGTGGCTTTTGTCTTCATTCCAGACACAACAAGGGGAAGAGAACCAGTAAAACCAGCAGCCGCCATCCACTTCTGTTCCCCAACTTCCTGCTGGCCTTGGCTAGATTAGAGGGAGGAGGAGGCCTGGGGTTGCCCTGCGTTATAAGTCGCTGGGGCTCAGGTCCCCCTGCAGCCAGCCTGTCACTCTGCCCCCTCGGGATCTTGGTAGAGCTGACGCTACAGGCCTGGCCCACATGGGTGCAGCCTGGGCGTCCGTCTGGATTCCTGGCTCTGGAAACTGTGCAAGGGAAGAAACCCTTGCTCTTACCTGTTCGTGTCCATCCTTCTCTGTGGCTGCACCAGGGGCAGGAGGGCTGCTGCTCACCCAGACATTTCAGTCCAGCAGACCTCGGGCTGTGTTTGTGTTCAGACAGGTTGGTTTGGTCCATCTCATTTGTTTGTTTTAAATGCAAGTCAAAGTTTAAAATTTGAAATTTCATACAAAAATCTAGTTTTCCAGCTTTTCTTAGAAATCAGAATGTCTGACAATGCTGGGCCCCATCCTCACCTGACCTGGGGCTCAGGCAGGGCTGCCCCCTCTTAAAGGAGCCTGACCCTTCCCATTGACTGCAGTCCACTCAGTGTCTACAGTCTCACTGATCTCAAGGCCAAGTGACAATGACCAGTGATTACTACACCTGCTCCGTTTCTTTTTCCCTCTGTACCAACATCTGTAGCAAAAGGGTACCTCATGATTTCGTTTGTTGGTACCTCCTGGAGATGAAGAATATTCCTACATGTTTATTATGGAAACAAAATGGGTCTGTAAGAGGAACCACTCCCTGCCTGCCTCACTCATTGGTGTCAGCCTTTGAGGGCAGAGCAGGAACTTGGGGTGCCCCTGCCAGAGAGAAACATCTGTCCCAAGAGGAAGATCCTCAGGGCACACGGCAAGTTCATAGTGGAGGCTGGTCGAGAACTATGCCCTTTAGTTTAGAGCTGAATTGCAGCTTCTAAAACTAGACCCTGGCCCTGCCCTGTATCCTTCCCTCTACCTCAGGCTGCTCCTGAGTGAGCCTCCCTGAGGGACTGGTGAGCTCTGTGGACTGGCTGGAACCTCAGGGAGCTGGCAGGGAACACCTCCTGGGTGCTCTGTGGGTTTGGGTTTGAGCACGCCGAACTCAGTGTGAGAGAGGCGGACGGAGGACGGACCCCGGGAGAAGGGGCGGTGGTGTGAGCAGCATCCTCTCCATGAGAGGAGAGCCGTGGCTTGGGCTGACCTGAGAGGAAACAAGGTTTTATGACCAGCCAGGAATTGGCACTGTGCTGGGAGAATCTAGGGTTGGTATTCCTGTTTCACTGGCTTCTCTCCCCACGATCTTGAGCTGTGGCTGGGGTATCTAAGGGGCTCAGCGTGCCTTGCTCACTACCTCTACCACATTGCCCAACATACCCAGTGGTTCTCAGCTCAGGATGGGCAGTGTCTGCCTACCCAGCCTCCTTGGTAGAGCGTCTTGTCCTCTGTCCAAGTACACAAAGGTTTAAAGAGGTGTTGGGCAGCTGTGTACTTCCTCGCCCTGCTCACATTCAGTGGCCTCCTCAGGCCTGGGCCTGCAGAGGTTAAACAGGCCACCATCTACTCAATGTCATTAATGTATCGTTCAGCAAGAGTTTGAGTGCTGATCTTGTGCCAGCTACTGGGGACCTAGCAGTAAGCAAGACAGTGGGGTTTCTACCCTCATGGATCTTGCGTTCTAGCTTAGGAGACAATCACAAGGAATTGCATAAGGAGAGTGAGATGCTCCATCCTGAGCGCTGTCCTGCTGGACCCACCGGGCCTCTCCCAGGCAGCCTTGGGACTGACCACAGAAAAGCTTCTAGCCATGTCCCCGGCCTTCCTCCCCAGGGTGGGGAGGATGGGAGCGGCCAGGATGAAGGGTGGGTCTTCAGCTCCATTCTTGCTGGACAATGTTGTGTCCCTCAGGTGGAACCTCTAAGAGAACTGTCATCTGACACAGGTAGGTTGGACGCCCCATGTCCAGCCACACCCATTAACACAGGTCGACCAGTGTGTCTGACTATAGAATTACTCACTTCCCTTAGCAAAATACGGAAACTTATTTAACCTGAAGTCATCACCCAGAACAATTTTAAAATGCTGGAAAAGAGCCCACACGTTCTTCACTTCTGCTGCCTTTTGGGTTGCGAAGCTTCCTTTGGCTCGCTGCAAGGATCAGGAGAGCCCTTTAGATATCGTGTCATGGAAGTTTCCAAGAAACTTTTGTTTTCAAAGTCTTTTGAAGCTTGAGTTGTACCCTCGTTCCCAGGAATGACCTTTACACACGTCTGATTCATGCATGCTGTTTGCCTGTGGAATTCAAGGGTGAGCCCGGCTCAACTATAAAAATAAACACTGGGGCCTGGACGTCTGGAAAACGTGGCCCAGATCAGTGTGTGTGGCGCAGCGGCTGCCAGCCGGACTCAGTTCCGGAACCCCCCGCCCTCCAGCTTCGGGTGTAGGCAGCCCCCCAAGTGGGAATAGGAGACCTTCTTTGGGAGACTCTTTGTCCTGTCTGCAGGGGAAGATGGTTTTTAAACCTTTTGAAGCCTCATACCCAGACTTGAGAAAAATAATCAATGAAAGATGCAATAGAGGACACTTCTTTGTCCCTGAGAATATTTCTGCTCCTGGCCCTGCCGACCTGCTGCTTGTTCTGGCTCTCCTTGAAGTCTCCTCCTGTGTTGGAGGTGTGTACAGTCTCGTGATTATAACCTGGGCTTCTGTCAGGGAGGGTGTGGTCCCAGTGAGGCCACCCAGAAAGCACCTTGCTTATATCATCATTCTCGGGTTTATTTGTCAAATGTCCATCACTGATGACTTTACCACCTGGTGGCTTCAGGACTCTCAAATTGTGGTTAAGAGGGAAGGAGATGGACAGGAGGAAACAGCTCCTACTTCCCTCCCTTCCTCCCCTCTTTTCCTCATCCTCCACGGGCAGTGCGCCCCCCGTGGGGCTGGTCCACGGTTCAAGGGAACTGTCTTGAGAGCATCCCTTACCCCCATGCTGGGGACGGCAGCCTGTGGGCTACTCTCCCTCCCGGCTCTCAGGAAGGAGGCAGAGCCATGGGCAACTCCGCTCCCTCACTTTACCTGGAATATTTCCAGTTGAATGAAAGAACCTTAAAAATACTATTTCCAATTTAGCCAACATCTCTCTACAAAACTAGATTTTTAGTGGGGTTTAAAGTAAAACCTTAGAACTGGAACAAAGTGCACATTTGATCTATTTCCTGTTACCCATGGGTTAGAGCTCTGCACCGCCCACCCTAATCAAAGAAAACCGTTACATACAGTTCACGTTCCCAAAATTTTAGGTTGTAATTTTTCTACATTCATAAATATTTTAAATTAGAACCTTTTTTTTTTTTAATGTCAGTGTAAAATTACGAACGGCCCCTTCTTTGGGAAGAACTGGCTTTTACTCTGAAAGTATGCACTTCCTACTTATTTGGTATTGAAATTTCCTTTTATTTACAAAATGCTGCTGATGGTAATTTTAAAAATAGTTTCATCTAGCAAAATAAAATGCTGGCGATCTCATATCAGTCAAATGTACTTTTCATGTCTATTCTGTGTTCTCAGCCAAAGGGCACTGAGAATGTATGGCCCAAATTATTGGCATTTTGACCCTTGTATCTGGGCGCTGTCCTGTCCAGCCGAGACCGACATTCTCAGATGTTGCGTACGTAGCCCATGTCCTGGGCTACCTCTCTCATCTAAGCAGACGTGCTCACCCCATCTGTTTTATATTTCCGCCCTGCAGAGCTTCAGAGCTTTGTCCCCAGAGCCAGGCCCACAACACCACAGGAGTTTCAGGAGGCCTTGGCTACTTTGCAAAGAACTGGCATTGAAGTATGATCCACTCGGGACATACGAATGGAGTATCTCATAGTATCAAAGGCCCCTCCTAGGCACCCCAAGAAGAGGAAGCAGTAGTTTCCTGCCCTATTGGCATCTGTCACTCCATTGGACAAACAGGATAATTTTCCGGACGTGACAAGAGGCAGGAGATTATAAATACCAACTGAGGCAGTGGAATACATGGGAAGTTATGATTTTCTAAAAGTTGGAAACTTTTAGACTTGAGAAAAATGGTCAATGAAATATGCAGTAGAGGACACTTCCTTGTCCCTGAGAGTATTTCTGCTCCTGGCCCTGCAGACCTGCTGCTTGTTCTGGCTCTCCTTGAAGTCTACTCCTGTATTGGAGGTGTGTACAGTCTTGTGATTAATAACCTGGGCTTCTGCCAGGGTGGGTGTGGTCCCATTGCTAGCTAGAATGGTTAGGGACGTGCGTGGGGATCAAACGATTATTCTGGAGTCCAACTGCTGGCTCCACCTCTCACTAGCTGTGAGATTCATGCCTAGGTTTCCTCACCTGTCAAGTGAGAATAATCGTGCCTACTTCTCATAGTAGTTAAGAAGATTAAAGGGCTGGGCACATAGTAAACATCTAGGAATATTAACCTCTGTCATCATCCTGGACAGGGTGACATTTGAGAAGGAAAATGCAAGGCATGTTTAGAAAATGGCAAATGATCTCTGCTAGCTAGAGGGAAACATCAGGGTTAATCCAAGGGCATACCAGGGGAGGCGTCTAGAAATACAGGGCAGAGACTTTAACTATAGGAAGTCAGCGATAAGGCAGTTTGCAGAGGACAATACTGTGTTCGCTTTTAGGAATGTGGTGTCAGAGGTGACAGCAGGGCTTTGGGGTCAGGCTGTGATGTGGGCCGTTGCAAACATTCTCCAGGGGCAAGCAGCGGGGCCGGTGTCAGAGAGAGAGAGACATGTGGGAGAGTCCTCTGAGCTGAGGCTCTGGCACACTGCAGATTCTAGGAGGGGATAATTGAGAGAGGAGGAGGGGGCCGTGGTGGTGCTTCACCGAGACCACCAGCCCCTGAAGAGGAGGCTGGTATGGAGCTAGGGCTTCCTGTCTCTGCGGACTCCCCTTGATGATCCATTTTTCATGCTTTCTCTGCTTTCTACTGCCTACCACTTTCCCATTCATCGCTGCGCTGGGTGTCGTGGTCTGCATACATCTTCTGTGGTCCTCTAGTGAACAGGTCTGCTGGTCCATGTCACCCATGTCACTCCTGGATCATACCAGCTCTCCACACCATACCACCAGCAGTAGACCATGAAATAAGCTTCAGGGTGGCCATACACTAAATGAACGAGTCTCATAGAATAGTAGCCAACAGAGTGGATGGGAGCTGAGTTCCTGTGATCTGGAATATGATGTTTCACACGAGGGCGGTGTGGGCCCTGCTGGCTTCTGCACTGGGCCCATCAAAGTGGCTTCTGGAGAAGAACGTGGACCAACTGCAATACTTAGAGACCCTGCTGTGTCCTAAGAGGGTCTTGGGGGAAAGTACACGACAGGGGGTGGCGTACTGGATGTCCTCAAATATATATATACGTCTGCCAGGTGAAAGAGAAAGAGCCTAGAGTGGGAAAAAAAAAAAACCAGGAGTGATCCCTGGAGACCTAAGGCAGCCAGCTGAGTGGAAGGGGGACTTCCCTGAGGACCGGGGCTCTCAGAAAACCATCCAGACTGGAGGAGGTGGAGGCACAGGCCAGACGGACAGGTGCTCCGTGCCCAGTGCCAGAGACAATGATCCTTCCTCCTGCTTCCAGAGGTGGTTTCTGTGGACGTGCCCAGAACAGACCTGCATCTGCCACTCTGAAAAGTGCGGCCCAGACGAAACCACTCGGGGACAATACGCGTGATACCCCCACCCCTGTTCGGATGGCAGACCCCAAGATGAAGCTTTTATTCTGTTGAGAGAGACAATGGAGCTGCAGTGAGTGGGTTTAAGGGGCCAAGAGAAGGAATGGACCGCACTGCCTAGGAAAGGGCTTGAGGCAACTAGGAAGAAATAACTGTCCGGGAGGGAGGGAGAGGCAATAGCTGGGTGACTGGAGACACCCTGGGATATTTTGAGGGTGGAACAGAATTAGAAGGGGCAAGATTTCTATAGAACCTTCATGTTGGAATCTTAGGGAGTTTCGCTGTATGACATGTGATAAAGTTCACTCTTCTTTGTCCTGAAGAAATCATCAGAGATGCTTTTCTAAAGAATGCAGGCGTTGGCAAGGTGACAAAGACTAACAATACTGAGATACTTAGACTAAGACAGGACCATGAAAGACAGCTTTTATCTGGGCAACATATAGGTCTTCCCAGAAAATGTCAGCATCACTGTCACCACCGGCTTCTCACTTGGAAGCAAAAATGTACGAATTATGGCAGTCGCAGCCCCCAGCCGGCCGCCCAGTCTTCCTGGCTTCTTGTTGGTGCCCAGCTCCCAAGGCCTCCTCCACGGCCACAAGCACCGGTGTCCTTCAGTCACGGGGACTCAGAGGGCAGGCCGTCCCCCTAACCCCCACCAGTGGCAGGTGCTCTACCAGCCTTCCCGCAAGGAAGCACGAATGCTACCTACGTGCCAGCCCGCCCTCCCCGGGCTGTCAGGGCCAGCTGGGACCACGTGATCTTCCCGGTGCATTCCATTTCCTTCTGACTTTGCCTCTTTGCCACTGTGATTAACCTTGAGCCCATATGGGCACTCTGCCAGTTCCACCCTGTGTGTGGCTACACGGGAGTTCCCAGAGGGACCGTCTCCCTTGCTCCCTGCTGCCTTCCTTCTTGTGTGTGCACGTGGACCTAGACAGCCCAAGCTGTGACCCGTGGGCTCTGGGGAATCACCAGGGATGGAGAGGACAGGATAGTCATCGGGTGTGGCACAGTGAGTCCGCCAGGTGACGCCCCGTGACTCCCTCTGCCTGACACCTGCCAGGGACGTGGAGGTGACTGGCAGGGACTTCCCTGCCCAGAGCATTCCCACTGATAGCTAATTCTCCTACAGTCTCATTGCCGGCTTCTTTTCTCTTCCAGACTTTTCTGCCTCTTGTCTTTGCAGAAATTATTTTTTTAAGGGAGAAGGAAAATGTAGAAAATAATGCCTCCCACAACAGTATTTATCTGTTTCCAAAGGCGCTCAGTGTCCTTGAGCTTTGCCCATCCTCACCCACCATGGGGCTCTCACCACTCCTGGCTGCCTCATCATGGGGTGGCTTGTGGCTCTCTGCCCTCACCCACTGTAAATAATCACCTCACCTCGTTACTGTCTCTCTTCAGGGTTCTGTGGAGAATGGGGCTGCAGCCTTTGCGAACACTCAGAAGACAGATCCGGCGATGGAACCCAAGCTCAAAGTGGTGGATTGGGACAAGGTAACTGGCACGGGATGGGGTGGGGTGATGATCAGGGCTCCTGGGGCCAAGGAGAGGGTGCATGGAATCAAAGGCTATGGCATGCATGACATTTGTCCACGGAAGATGAGGACGGGAAGCAGGTGCCCACAGCACACAAACATGGCCTGGGCAGGACAGACACACCCAAGTTTGTGGTGGGTGCAGGAAAGCTACGCATGAGGAGGTCGGCGCAGAGCCAGGCCTCCGACACCCCAAAGGCAGCATCTGCACAAGGACCCCTGAAGCCCAGAAGAGCACAGTGCAGGGTCAGCAAGCCCGGGCTTGCCCAGCTTAGGTTGTGCCCAAGGCAGAGCTACCCAGGCATCAGCACGGTCACCGGCAAGGGTCACCAGCTTGAGAGCCTGCTGAGGCAGGTGGGGACAGAGCTGGAGCTATCTGCAAGCTTTGTCTATAGAGCCCGATGACACAGCTCTCTTGGTGTTCAGAGGCCAGCATCTTGCCAGGGGCTGGGCAGGCCCCACTTGTTGGTTAGGGATGTGCTGAGCGCTCAGAGGAGGAAGTGGAATCGCTCAGTGGAGGGGAGGCCAGAGCTCTGGGGGGAACAGATATGGGAGCCATTTCTGCCCAATGTGGGTCATAAGGCTGTCCCCACGCCTTTTCGCCATTTCCTCCTGGAAGAGACACAAGTGTGTATGTCCATAAATGTCCCCTGCCTGTGCTGGATACTGGCACAAGAGACAAACAGGACAGGCCCCGCCCCCAGGGAGCTTGCAGCCTGGTGGGGAAGAAAGAACAGTAGAGGGGAGAGGTAAGAAGCACTCCAGAGAACACAAGTGACCAGAGGAGCAACAGGAGACTCCGGGAAGCTTACTGTCTGCTGGGCCCCTTTGGCCAGGACTCCTGAGGCCCTGACCCCAGGAACTCTGGGATGACATCTGTCCTGTGAGAATTGCCACTGCCTCCGATGGACCCTGTCGGGCTGTCGCAAAGACACGAGTTAGTGCCAGAGAGGCCGGGACTGTTCTGGGCCCTTCTCCTTCAAGAGGCACAGAACCAAAAGGGAAAGCGAAGGCCAGTGAGGGCCAAGGCCAGCCCGGGCCACACAGCGTGCCCCCCGCAGAGGGCTCGCTGGAACCTGGCATCCTGATCTTGATACCTGGGCTTGGCTACGATTGCTTGTGGCCAGGGGCCGAGGCTGGAGGGTCTTGGTACAAATGGCTGACTTCTCTGGAAGCTACGGATTCTTGGGCTTTTTCTGTAAGGGAAGACAGCCAGCTTGAATGAGACAAGGACCCCTGATGCTGTGGAGTTAGGATCCTGGAGAGGGAGGGGCTGCAGTGGGAGGCGAGGACAGTGTGGGGACGAGGACATGGCCCGGGAGTGAGCTGAGGTGGGTCCAGCTCAGGGCTCAGGGCCGGTGGATGGTGCCGAAAGGAGCTGTGCAGAGGGGTTTGGGGCCGACATCGGTGGGCCTGGCTTAGGGGTTGAATGTTGGAAGGAAAACCCTCTAACGAGAGAGCCGGCCAGGGTGGGAGAGATGTCTGGCTGTGGGGAGCGTCCTCCTGAGGCCTCCTCGTGGGACAAGGAGCCAAGTGGCAGTGCCGTGCCCCACACTGCGCCCTACGTGTCCCCCTGTGTCCTGGGACCCAGATAGCCTGGGGCTTGCCCCAGTGCTCGTGGTGGAAGCTGCCCCACCCCCCGCTCCTGGCTTCTGGGCACACCTATCCTATTTGTCCCACTGTCTCTTTTCACGGCTTCACCGTGTCCCCTGGCAGCCTCCTCCACCCTGACCACTTTGGGGGCCAGCTGGCTGGAACCAGATGAAACTGGTGTGATTCGAAGGGTTTGCAGAAGTTCCTGCTCAAATCGCCCAGGGCATCGGAGTTAGGGCCAAATTAACACTTGAGCTCTACCATGTGCCAGACACTGAGGGCCAAATGCTTTAAATATATATATATATTATCAGATTTAGTCCTCTAGAAAGTAGAAGAGATGCGATGATCAGATCCTGCTTTAACTAATGAGGAAGAGCAGAAGCCTCTTGCCCAGAGCCAGTCTCCATGTGTCCCAGAGGCTGTCACCCTCAAAGCCTGTGACTGGGAGAAGGGGTAGCATAAGGGAGGGAAGAGGCTGAGCAGGGGAGAGAGAGGCATCCCCAAAGTTCTGCCACCTTCCCTTCCCCTTCCTGTCCCTCAGGCTAAGCCAGACACCAGCAGAAGCCCCAGTGGATGCAGGCCACTCTGTCCCCTAAGAGACAGGTAGAATTATCCAGCCAGATGTGTCACAAAACAAATGCCCCCTTGGCACATGTGCACACCACACACACACACACACACACACACACACACACACACACACACACACACATACACATACTCACATACACATACATTAGCATCGGCAGATGTTGATGCTGGTCATGTGGGTTTAACTTTTTGGAACCTTCAGTTAAGTCACTGAGAACTCACACAAAGAGCTCCTGGATCAGAACCAGGGCCCTCTTGGCCGGCCCGCCTCTGGGGAAGGCCAACCTCGTCTCTGTGGGTGTGGCCTTGGATCACCTCCCAGCATTCTGCCCCCCGACCTTCGCCCCCTTGGGTCTCCTTGATCCTCCCCAGAGTAAGTGTCCGGAGGGTCTGGCTGCCCAAAGGGGTCAATAGGAACCTCCCGAAGACTGTCTTTGCCAGGTCGCGGTCTAGGGTTTTCTTCCTGATCACTCCCTTGCCCAGAGCTCCGGGCCACTCTTCCAAAAAGCTCAGGAGTGCTCAAAAAATACCCACCCCCAATATCCCAGGGAGAAACCGGGCAGGTGAGCTGAATGCTGCTCTCTGCGCCTGTGCGAGGTCAGGCTGAGTGCTGGGGATGCTGCTGGGTGACCGCAGACAGCTCTGGTCTGTTTCTCCCTCAGCGGGATGGAGGATCCTGCGGGGTCGTCAGCGCCATCCTGCGGGGTGTACAAAGTGGGTGTCCGAAAGTGAGCTGCCCGTGCAAGGCCAGCCTCTTGTGTTAGGATGGGCAGACTGGGGCTGTGCTTTCGTCCCAAAGACCAAGGTCACACTGGCTTCTGACGTGGTGCATGGCCATCCTTCCTCTGCCTCTAGGCCTCAGCCCCATTGCCCCCTGGTCCCTGTCCACACTTATCTCCCCGAACCTCATGGGGTGGGGGTCCTGAGGTCACCTCCCCTGGGTGCAGGGAAGGGCGGGTAGACTATGGTGTAGGGGCCCCCAGCTGGACTGCACAAGGTGGCCTGCAGCCGCCCCTACAAGGTGAGCAAGAGCTCCCACAGACCCCCACACTAGACACCCTGCTGGGTCCCTCACAGCCTTTGTGCAGTGAGTTCGTAGCCGTGGAGGTCTGGGACCAGCTGATAGGAGGCCTCCTGGCCCTGGGCTAGGGACCTTGGGTTCTGGAGCAGGACAGACTCACTTGCAAGTCTCACCCCAAGCATGTACAGCTGAGCATCTGGCCTGTCTCCCTGTCTGTAAAGTGAGGCCACTGCAGGCTACAGTTCTGCAAAATCATAGCTTATAAAGGAAAATAGAACTGAAGTCTAAGCCCAGGGCCTATGACAAGGATGCAGAAACAGTGTCTGAGGATTCTTATCAAGCTTCTTGTCCTCATTCCCCTCCTCGCTGGACCCCACTAGTTAGAAGCCCATCTCTGCCTTCCTGGCTCAGAACTCTGCCCTGGAGCTATGGGTGGACATTTCTTTAAACAATTGCCTTAGCTCATGGCTGTGGTCGTGGGAGGAGCTGCTGGCACAGAGCAGCTGCCCCTCTCCCTACATGTGCCTCTTCTGGAGAGAAGCAGATGCCCTGCTTGCTGGTCCTGAGCTGGGGCTGCATCTGGAAAGAGTTCTATGCCACCGGGCCCCCGTGTAGCCCAGGAGGAGGTGGCCTGGGCAGTGGGTGGGAGAGAAGAGAGGAGGCCCCCTCCCCAGCTGGCGGCACACATGCCCTTCCACCCACCCTCTGGGAGCAGGCTGCCCTTTCCCCCTGCCCAGCCCTGCTGCAACTGCATTCCTGGCATAGCCCTGAGAGCCCCTCCCCCTCCTGTTGGGGCAGAGCTGTGGAGGGGGATGGGACACACACACACAGCTGGCACTAGGTACTTTGGCCAAACTAACCCCAAACTTGCATGAGCTTCCTGGGGCCCAGCCTGTTGCTTGGGGTCTTTTTATTCGCCAAAGAATCTACCACCCTAATTAGCCTACTCCAGAGCAGTTTTTAGGCATCCTTCCTGTCTCTAGGCCTCAGCCCCTTCGCCCCAGGCATTTCTCACCCTCACCCATGCAGCCTCGCTTTAGCTGGGAAACCCTGAATGAATCAGAACTGTAGTTCTGCTCTAAAAAGCAGATTTGCTGCGGTGAGAATAGCTATGGAAGACCCCAAATGCCTGGGAACTAGAGGTATGATCAGTGGCATGTTCTTTCCTTCTTTCCCTCACCCAACCTCCTACAGAGGCTGGCAGACCTTTGATGATATATCTTCTCTGTGTCCCCCCACGCCTTAGGAAGTAGGGGTGGCAGGGGGACAGGACCAGGCACCAGCTCTGGAGGAGGAGAGCCATTTGTGTAGGAGGGTTAGTTCAAGGGTCCCCTGCTAGGTACAGTAGGAAGTGAAATTTATCGTGGGTCCCTCACTTAATCCTAAGCTGTCATCTCTTGCCATCTGTCATCTCTTGCCATCCTCCCTTCTCAAGCCAGCTGCCATATTGGAAATGACGAGCAAGTGGGAGGTGTTGAACATATGAGTACACAGCTGAGAATTTCTCCTTCAGTAATCAGGCCTGGGAGAGGATTGAGAAAAGACTCCCTGTAAGTACATGTACCATCGAAGTCAAGGTTGAACACACAGTGAATGTCCCAGCTCCTGAGAGATTGTGTAGAGGATGCTGCAGCTGGGGGAAGGGAGGCTCCCACTCCAAGACCAACCAACCCCATCGCAAGAATCACTCCCTCCCTCTGGGCCTCAGCGTCCTCATCTATAGAATGGGGAGGAGGTCAGCAGGCCTGGATTTCTATATTAACATGGAAGGCTAGCTTTACTTCCCCTAGAAGAGTCGCCGGAGGCTCCAGTGTGAAAGTGTAAGTGTTGGGCTTCGAGGACCAAGGGAGATGTTTGCAGCAAGAGAGTGAGCCTTCTTGGGATTCCTCCAGGGTGGCGCTTCAGTCCCAAGGGTGAAGTGGCCCTCCCTAGGCACCAAGAAGGGCTACCTTGCAGAAATGCACTAGAGGCTAGCCCAGAGTCAAGGCTGTCCAAGGCCAGTGAGCTGGTCAGAGGCAGCCTTAGACAGCAAGTCCACCATTTTTATGGTGTCTAGTGCCTGCTAGTCTACACAGGGAGGAACCAAAGTCATGTGCAAAGATCAGATGGCAGCAGGTCATCAAACAAGACCACTGTGTTCGGGGGTTGGGGGACACTGGGTCTGGTTCCTTCACACCTATAAACAAACCTTCTCAACAGTCCATCTCTCACAGTCTACACCTGCTCTGTCCTTTGTTCCGTTCTCTTCACAATAGAGCATAAGATTCGGGCTCAAATTTATGCTTGTTGCTTACCTAGACATTTGTTCCTGGGTCTCAGCTGAATTAAGCTGATGAGTCCTATGCTGTTTTCTACTCGCTTTATGAAATAAGGGCAACAAAGATCAATAGGTGGAAACTTCCCTAAACCATTTCAAGGCTCAGAGAGAGGCCCACCTGGCCATACCCCTGTGCTATAACTGGGAACGTTCATCATATAAAGTAGATAATCCAAGTTAAGTGCACAAACGAAAAACAGGCACAGAGTGTCAAGTGTAACATGCAGAAGTGGAACATACAAAAACCAGGGGTTTCATCGGAGATAGATGGTGATAAGTTATCATCCTTACAGTAACAACTAAGGGAAAATACAAAAGGGCATAGCTAAAGAACCAATAGAGGAGATATATAGAATATTTTGAAATACTTGATTAATACAAACAAGACAAGAAAGGAAGAATGGAGGAGACAAACAGAAAACAAATAGCAAGGTGGTAGATCAGCTATAACATTAAACGTAAATGGACAAAACATTCCAATTTAAAAGACTGATTGCCTGACTAGATTTAAAAAAAGCAAAACCCAACTATATGCTGTCTGCAAGAGATGTACTTTAAACGTTAACATATATACAGGTTGAAAGTAAAAGGATGGGGAAAAATAGACCATACAAATGCCAAGTGTAAGGAAGCCTGGCATGGCCCTGGTAAATCAGACAAAGTGGGCTTCATGACAAGGAATGTTACCAGGGACCAAGCTGGCTATTTCCCAGTGATAAAGAGACTAGTTAATCAAAAAGACATACTGGGCAAACTTGGCCAAGTTACTCTGTTTCAATTTCCCATCTGTAAGACAATAATAAAAATAATAGTACTTGCCTAGTTAGGGGTATGGTGAGGATCAAATGGTGTAACTCATGTAAAGTGTTTATAACCATGCTTGGCACATGATAAATGCTCTGTGAGTGTTAGTTCTCAATGCTCTTGCAACTGGGACAAAGCCTCAAGCTCTCACTGTGACCCTGGTCTGGCTTCTTCTGAGGTGGGGTGCTGAAGGCTGCACAAGATAAGGTGTAAACACAGGCCACTAGCTGGTTCCTCCAGTTCTTTTTCCTGGTGGTGGTGATGGTGTGTGTGTGTGTGTGTGTGTGTGTGTGTGTGTGTGTGTGTGTGTGTCTCCAATGAATTTGTTTCCTGCTATACCGGAAGGAGAAAGTCAAGGAGGCATGGGTGAATGGAGCCGGGAAGGGAGCAACAGTGAGGTGGGGTTTGGATGACTGCCTGGTTTAACTGGTGCTGGATGGGGTAGCTCCGTGCTAACCTGAGTCATTTTCCAGCCCAGGAAGCAGGAAGGCAGCCAGCACCCGGGAACCCTGGGAATTGCCGAGTTCACATAACAGGAACCACAACCATTTTGGGGGTCTTTCCTCTTGGTCATAGGCATGGAGAGAATGCCCAGTGACCTCCCCTGTTTGCCTGAGACCCTTACACCCCTGCTGCCTGTTCCAAGCCTGTGATGGCGAAGCTAGTTTCACCTCTGGCAGGGCTGGGACACCTGCTGGGACTGAGCCAGCTTTGGCAGGGAGGCTTGTACAAGGAAGAAATTCCAACCGGGGATGTGGGAAGGCAGGTTTCAAAATCACTGTCAACTCTCCCATGCTTGACTGTTCTTCCTGCCTGTATATCTCTTTCTCCTCTCCTTTCCTTCCTGACATTACCTCCCTTCTCACCTGTATCACCACTAAACCATCTTGCCTGGCATGTCTCACCTTGCTGAGAACTTTATGCAGTCACCATTATTATGACTGCTATTTCATAGCTGGGGAAACTGAGGCTCAGAGACATCAAATAATTTGTACAAAGTCTCATGGTAAGTGATGGAGCCAGGATTTGTACCCAGGCCTGATTCCAGAGCTTAAACTCTAAATTAAACACTAAGCTATGCAAAGCAAAGATAGTCTCTCATGTTTCTGTTTATTCTTCCTGGCACCTGGAAATGTATACGTGAAATAACAAATAAATGTTTGAATGCATGATTGAATGGACGAATGAATCCATTGCCCAGGCCAACACCATAGTGGAGGGGAAAAGGCCTATTTTTCCTGGCACAGAATGTATTGGTTCCTACACCTAAAGAGTCCTAGGCAAGCTTCAGGCATGGCTGAATCTAGGTGCTCAGATGTCATCGCCTGGATTCAATGTCTCTAGATCCTGCCTTGGCCATCCACTGTGTTGAGTGAGTCTTCAAACAGGCTCTGCTGGCAACTGCAAGGTCATACCCTGCCAACTTAGCAACTCAGGCAGGAAGAGAGATTGTCTGATGGCTTATTGCACCAGCTTAAATCATGGGCCTGTCCCAGATCCCAATTCTATGGCCAGGAGCTGAGAACTGTGCTTTGGTCAGTCCTGGATCACTGAAGTGGGAAGGTGGATAGCCCTGTACAGACCACATGAGGCGGAGCATGGGGACTGAGATGCTGTAACTAGCAGATGGGAGAATGAATGTGTGCAGGCGTGACTATCAAGTGTCCATGAACTTTGTCTCTTGCAGGACCTGGTAGACTGGCAGAAGCCTCTACTGTGGCAAGTAGGTCACTTGGGAGAGAAGTATGATGAGTGGGTCCATCAGCCGGTGACCAGGCCCATCCGCCTCTTCTACTCAGACTTCATGGAGTCCCTCTCCAAGACTGCCTGGTGAGCCCTGCACTAAGCTGTCCCTCTCTCCTAATGGTGCCCATCAGATACGATAACGGAAGGGGCAGTTGGATTTGCCCCCACCCCACCACACCAGCCCAGAGCTATACTGTAAACTCTTGGGGACAGTGGAACGTGCCATAGACATAATTCATTCTTATATGCCTGGTTTGTCTAGTGAGTGACAACACGACAGAAACCACTGTAAATGTTCTTTCTGTTTCTTCCAGATTCCTATGAAAGGTTTTCAGCCTGTAATATCCATGAAAATAATTTTGCCTGCAATTAGCTCCTTTGCCACAAGAGGTCAGCATCTATCTAGCTGCTAGAGTCCGTAGGCGCAGGAACACAGTTTTTTTTTTTCCTGCCAATAACTCATCTCAGAGACCGGGCAGATAGATTCACAGCCTTTCTCTTGCTTTTTCCTCCCTACTCTCAGCAGTGTCCCTTTGACCCCCAGGTCTCCATATGCTTTTTATACATGCTTTGGTATTATCTCATGTCCCCTCTAGTCAGGAGGTATGTCTTGGGCAGCTAGGCCCTGGCGAGCCTCCAGACATGTCTATCTCTCACTCTGGTGGCCCTTCTGCAGGTACAGCGTCCCTATCGTTTGGATGCCTCTGGTACTGTACCTCAGTTGGTCCCACTACCGAACCCTTGCCCAGGGCAACATCCGACTCTTCACAACCTTCACGACAGGTAATGTGGGTTTCTTTCTGATTTGCTTCCGTGGCTCCCGGAGGTGGGAGACCTCAGTGGCCCTGAGTTTTTAAGAACAGAATACTCCAAACCACATCACGAACATTTTTAAATGAGTCCTATCTGTAGAAATAGTCTTCCAAGGAAAAGCATTGTCAAACTCCCCAAAACCCAAATGGATTTCAAAAAAGACCCAAGCAGCAACACATTAGCAGAAACTAAGTGGAATTATTCCTTAGGAGACATAGCACTAAGGGAGACTTATCATTGAGTCTAATACTGGAAAACGTATGACCTGGGATGGTCAAGAAATGAAATGAAATCATTCACCAGGTGGCACAGCTGAGGGCTGAACTCAGAATGGTCCATGAACATGGCACAAATTGGAGCCTGGGACAGGAAGATCTGGGAGTGTCCTACGGTAACTCCTGGGCAAAGGTCCAGGCAGCAGAACCGCTGACTCGGAGTAACAGCCCCGCTTACCTCTACTAAGAGCTTGCCATGTGGCAAGCCTGGTGCATCCCAGGGACCATCTCGGGTAGCCCTCCCAGCAAGCCATGAGAAGGGTCCTATTATCATGCCCTTTTAGAGATGAGGAAATGGAGCCTCAGAGAAGTCAAGCAAGTGATTCAGGGTCACGTGGCTAGGATCTGGCTGCCAGGTTCCCTCCCCCACCCACCCACCCCCACACACACACACACACCAGTTAAAGGGACTAGAACAGAGAGAAGGGCTGACATGGAGTGACTTTCAAAGAGCCTATGGGACTGAGTGTCTCAGGGCAGCCATGGGGTTTGGTTTGGGTGTGGTCACTTCCTCCAGCCTGCCTCCCAAGCTTACCGCCTATCTTGGGCCTACCTGCCCAGGTGGACTGTTTGTCCTGGAATAACCTGCCTCAGGGAGGTGCTGGCCAATGATGGATGGCTCAGGTGGAGGCCAGGCAAGGGGACAGGCAGGAAAGGTATGCTGCTGTAGCTCAGGCAGGCTTTCCTTTCCGGGTCATGTGTAATGTGCCTGACCGCGAGCTCTCAGAGCCCCCACTCCTCGGCCAGATGAGGGCTTCTTCTCCCCACCTCCAAGGCTTCTCTCCTGCCCGCCTCTCCTGGGAGTGGCAGATCGAGGGCCTGAATGGTTTGGATGAGAGAGGCCACAGCCATGGTGATGGGAGCCTCAGTTCTCCCACCTGGCCAGGATATGGCGAGGGATGAACAGGCTGCAGGAAGTCCCCAGAGCCCAGAACTGCTCCCAGTCCCCAAGGGTTAACATGCACACCCTGCAAGCCAAGGTTACCCTTTTCAGCCCACGCTAAATAGCTCAGGCACAGCACAGGGCTTGTTGCTCGGAAGGCCTGCTCACTGAATCGCCCACTGTCCGCCCGGCTCTGCCCTAACAATCACCAACAGTAGCAGTGCAGCCAGGGCTGGTGGCTGGAGGGGGAAGGGGGATGCCAGAGCTTTGGCCCAGGTCCCTCCGCAGGATTCCTCTAGAGATGCCACTCGGTACCAGGTCCTGCGGATGGGCCGACAGGGGTGATGCTGGGGTGAGGGGGCGGGCAGAGAGTTGGCCTATGGGAGGGACTCTGGTGCACGGCAGGGAGGGTGATTCGAGGGCTCAGTTAGAACTGCAGGCCTCTGCAGAGAGCCGAGATGCGCTGTTTAATAAAAGTCCAGTGTGGAGCCTGTGACCATGAGGCCAGCAGTGGCGGTATGAGAGTTATGTCTCCACATAACTCCTGCGTCCTCTAGCTTATCAGGCAAGGCACAGGCCACCAGTACAGAAAATAATTGCCACAGAACAAGACACAAGGAGGCTAAGCAGTCGCAGCACAGCTGCTGAACGAAGAGTGAACTGGAATCAATGCAGAAGAGTCTGGTACCAAGAGGCAGTGGAAGGCGAACGTAGATACCACTTTAAGGCTGAAATTCCTAGATGTGTGCATCTAGAAAGTGTTTTGGAAAGCCAGAGAGGTTCTGCTCATTTAGAATGGCCCCTGGAGCAGCGCCTGGGAGCCAGTTAGAGTGATTGCCAGGCCAAAACCTAGTGGCATCCTAGGTGGGGGTGCAGGCCTCCAATGGCATTGCACGTGGGAGCCCCAGCAAAGGTCCACATTAAAGTCTGGGGCCAGGAATGCTCCCCTGGGTCTGGTCCTTCCCTTGCTGACAGAGAGCTAAGCAGTAAGGAAGGGCTCCTGCACCCTGGGGTGGGGGCCAGGGAGCTGGGAAACTCTCCCCTACCCAGGGACTCTCCAGATTTCTCCAAGGAGAATCGAGAGAAGGTGGGTACAAGTAGGATCACGCACGAGTCAGAACTTAGATGCATTTCGATTCATTATATTTAAAAATTATAGTAGCTACTTGTTATATATGATAGTATATTAGTATAAGTGTTAACATGTGATACGTTGTTCTTCTTATATATGTACTTATCCCATAATCAGGTATTATAGTCTCGCTGTCCTTCACGACAGGTAGGATATTGCACTGTTGAGAAAACATGTAGGTGGTGCAGAGCTGGGATTCAAACCCAAATCGAAAGCCCATGCTCTCTGCACTTCCCCAGAATGTGTTTGGTGGGACCCCGGAGGGTCAAGGCTTCCCTGGAAGCTCTGGCCAACCTGAGCAGCCCAGCCCAGCCCAGCCCAGCCCACATGGCCACTTGCAGGCAGTGTTGCTAAACAAGAATCTTATGCCAGATGTGGACACAGCAGGCTCCACTGATGAGAGATGTCAGACTAGCTTAGCACCCCATTTAGAGAGATGGGTCTGCTGGGGACTGAATCTTAGCTGCATCGCGTGTTAGTTCCCAGGTGAGGCGTGAGAAATCTTTCCGTTGCACGGAGGCACCGGGAACCATTTTGTCAGAAAGGGGCTGGGCCTCAGATCTGGTCCCAAGAGCTGGAAAGTCACTTCCCTGTCCTGCCTTCCTGGACGTGCTTTCCTCGGCAGCCACCTGTGGTCATCCACACTGGGCACGCCCCTGCAGAAGGGCTTCCTTACTGGGAACCAGAAGCTGCCTCCCTCTGGGCTTGGTTCCGCCCTTGGTCCAGCACGGATGAAACCTGATCCCATACAGCCCTTCAGAGGCTAGCGTTTGCCCATGAATAGCCAGCGAGTGTCTGAGCGCCTGCTTTGCCAGGTCCTGGGGACATAAAACGAAAGGCCCATTCTGCCCGTAAAAAACGCTCATCACCTAGTGGGGAAGAATGAGTCCAAGCGCAGCCACAGTTCAGCGTGGTAAACGGTGATGTGCAAGGTAGCGCGGGAGCCTCGCATCTGCGGGGCTTCTCACCTGAGGCAATGCACGGGCTGAATCTCCGGCGGGTGAGGCAGGCAGGCAGGCAGGGACTTCCAGGGAAGGAAACGTGAGCAAAATCAGGGCTACGCGGGAGAGGGGGCAAACATGGTACATCTAAGGAGCTGGAAGGAATTTGGTTTGGCCCCAGTAAACGGGGACAGGAAGACAAGGCAGGGATGTGGCCAGCGGGGTCTGGTCTTGGGGAACCTTGAGTGCCCTGTCGGGGTTCTGGGCTTTGCTTAAAGGCAATGAGGGCTTTCACAGGGTGCAGAGACTTGCTGTGAGACTTGGGGGTTGGACTAGAAGGGAGGCAGTGGTGGGAGCAAGAGGCGATAAGGTAATGGGGGATTCAGAGCAGTGAACTGACCCGAGAGATTTTTTTGATTGAGATGGAATTCACATATCATAAAATTAACCCTTTTTAAACTTGCTACAATATGGATGAACCTTGAAGATATTGTGAGTAAAAGGAGCCAGTCATAAAAGACTACATATTGTAGGATTCCATTCATAGGAAATGTCCAGCTTGGCAAATCCTGAGATGGATAGTAGACTCATGGTTTCCAGGGGCTGGGACATAGCAGAGGTTGGAGAAAATGAGGAGTGACTGCTGATAGATGCAGGGCTGCTTCTTGTGGTGATGGTTGTACAACTCTGAATGTATTGAATTAAGTATTTAAAAGTGAATTAAGTACTTAAAAGTGAGTGCATTGTGTGATATGTGAGTTATAGTTCAATAAAACTGTTATTTTTAAAAAGGGAGAGAAAGTATGTCCAAAGCATTGGCTTGTGGAGAACAGAAGTAAAGCTAAGAGGCTAAGGATAGACATGGAGGAAAGAGTGACAAGAGTCCCCATGAAGTCAGAAAATGAATGAGGTAGATGAAAGGGAACCCCACACTTGATGACAATCACATCTCTCCAGTCTTCCAGTCTCCAGGTCAATCATCCTGTTTTGTTTTGTTTTGTTTTGTCTGTTTTGTTTTGTTTGTTTTGGTTTGGTTTGGTGTTTAGTCTTCTTCATGTGCTACGATCTCAAGTCTTGTCCATTGAGATTTCTCTCCTTAGGTTTTCCTGTTCCTTCTAACCCCTGTGTCCCTGCTTGTTAACATTTTTCATCGATGACCCCCCAGCTCTACGAGCTTTATTGAGATCATCCCTCCCTCTCCCGCATGCCACTGAGGCAAGGTCACCCTTCTCAGGTGTCTGAGCCACATTCAGGCAGCTGTAACAAAACTTCACAGACCGGATGGCTTATAAGCAACAGAAATGCATTGCTTCCAGTTCTGGAACCCAGAAGTCCAAGGTCAGGGTAACAGCCTGGTCAGGTGAGGGCCCTCTTCCAAGTCACAGACTTTTTGTTGTATCCTCACATGGCCGAAAAAGAAAAAGAGCTCTGTGGGCCCTCTTTCATAAGGGCACTAATCCTATTCATGAGAGCCCCACCTTCTTGTGCTACTAATCTCCCAAAGGCCCACCTCTTAATACCATCACCTTGGGAGGTAGCTTTCAACATATGAATTTCGAAGGGACACATTCAGACCATAGCACCAAGCAAAGGTCCAGTGTGGGTTACAGCTGCTCCTCTTAGTCCCTCTAAGGAAGATCTCAGATCTCTGGCCAGTGGCCCCATCGTTCCCTGAAGGGATGCCTCCAAGCCCAGTACAGATCTTCACAGCTTCCTTCCCATGCTGACCCAGGAGCCCCAGTAGTGTGGCCTGGCCCCATCGTTGCTGGACAGAGGACAGCAGCTCCCCAGGTGACAGGGTGGCAGGATAGGACCTCTGGAGCCATCAGGCATTGTTGCCTGCCGGGGCTGTCTGTCCTGACCTCGTCTCTCTGTTGCCGCCCTGCAGGGTACTCAGTAGCCATGCCGGAGTCTTTGTTCCTGGGCTTCTTCGTGATGGGGATACTCTTCTGGAGCCTAATGGAGTACCTCATCCACCGCTTCCTGTTCCACATGAAGCCCCCCAGCGACAACTATTACCTCATCATGCTGCACTTCGTCATGCACGGCCAGCACCACAAGGTGAGCCGGGCCGGCTCCCCCCACCCCCCCAGCACCCTGCATCTGTCGCCGACTCATAGGAGCTGCCAGTCTTTCCGGGGGTCAGGCGAAGGACACGAGGAACTCAGGGCATTCGATGATGCTCAGAGGGAGGCCTGGGTCCTGATCTGACCTGCCGTGGGCAGAGCGAGTGCGTGTGTCCATGTGCCCTTTATTAACCCCAGGCACTCTGCAGGTACATTTTATGCATCATCGTTAATCCTACAACAACTTGCTCATTTGTTCGTCAGTTCATTCATTCATTCATTCATTCATTCATTCATTCAACAAATGTTCCCCGGGGGCTTACTCTGAGCCAGGCACTATTCTAGACACCACTGAACAGAAGAGTCAAAAGCCACTGTCCCCGCGGAGCTTCCTTCTGAGGATGGTGCTGCGGTTCTCCCCATTCCAGAGCAGCAAACTGAGGCTGGGCAAGTTAGGAAACTCGGGACCTCGCCCAAGGTCACGCTTGGCACAGTCAGGATCTTGCACCCCATTCTGTGGACTTCAGAGTCGGTGCTCTCAACCACCGGCCACCCTAGGGCTCTTCAAGGGCAATATGATGGTTCCAGTGCCTGGGACTGGAAGCCAGCTCTGCCCCGAGGAAGCTGCATCCCCCTGTCCTTACCCCGTGGTGTTCTCAGCTGCCCCAGGCGT